>JAODAC010025560.1:0-67598 GCA_027575185.1 Mimaenictus wilsoni
TTTATCACTTAAGGTACTTCTCTTCCTTTTGTTTCACACCTGGTTGAAAGTAATGAAAGAAAACCAGCTCATATTCCTTTTTGTTCTGTACCCTTCCAATGACATTGACTGTTCCGTCTGTTTGAAAACCGAGATTGAACGCGCCGAGTTGACAAACAAGAACTCAAAGCATCTGCACCGAGCCGTTTTCTATTTAAGGGCCGGTTTACTTCAAGATTTCTGGAATTAATTCCAGAAAGCATAACCTTGAAATCAACTCCAATTTGAGATAACCAAAGCTAGAACCGAACAAAACCATAACCACAACCATAATCATAGACTGTCATGATGGTTACAGATGTTGCGATGAAACTATGAAACTGAATAGAGAGAAATCACGTTGAGAATAAAGAAGAAGGCAGAAAAAAGCAGCGGTGCGTCATCACTGCTAGAAGGAAACTAAGTTGTTGGGAGCCGTTTGAGCATGCGAATGGAAAACGTGTGAGCGCATAAAACACGATTTATTGTTGAGAAGTCGTCGGCTCGGAAGCCGAGTTCACGTTGAACACGACGTTGTAGACAATACCAAACGTATTGCACCTCTACATGACTATAAATAAAATTCATATTCAATAATATGTTTCTGGCTAATTGTGAGAGTGGGTATACATCTACTCCTTATAAAACTATATAGGTAGAGAGTGGGGGTATGCCCAGAAACGTCCAAACTATTCTACATCACTCCATAAAGTTTAATACATTTTCTTGAGCTTGAAGAAAGTTCTACTTTCCACTTATACAATTTTCGCGTGACTGATAATCATCAGTGGACTCAATGTGCGTCATTCCACTGTATCATCGTATTCTACTTAAATCAGTTTAAGGGGTCTTGACTTTTACCTTGACCATCTGAAGTAGTAAGTAGCTGAAAGACAGGCACCGTTACTTTTATTTAATTAATCATAATACATGTGAATATGCGTACGCTGTTTGTGAGTACGTGAATTGCATAAATTGAATGCGTCGCGGCAGTACCGTAATATAAGGTATGAAGATTTGAAAATGAAATACTTTAGAAGTTATACAAGTTATGTTTCAAATATGAAATCATCAGCTTCACAGGAATTATACGGAGATATGATGTATATATTAGTGTGAGAACTGATTGAAATGCAAATTAAATTTTATGTGTTGCGACTTTTCTGGGACATTAATAAGCTTTTTGAAGCCAGACGTATTTATGAGTTTCTATGAATTTTGTTTTGATTTGTTTCTAGTGATATGTAAATTATTTAATTAATTAGTAATATTCAGGTCTGTAGAATATTATTAGTGTTTGTGAATGTATCGTATTATGGAACTGCCATCAACTAGAAAGGCACACTAAGTTATAATGTTGTTTTTACCAGTTTTATAACAAGAAAATATATTAATTATGATGGCTTATAGATTTATCGACATATACGTATAAAACACATTATAATTTTGAAGTTAAAAAATAACAATTTGACGTCTTCCATTTTTCGTTTTTAATTGCCTATCGTAAATTCCACAGTTTAGATTTCATTCCTTCATTATCTACGTTGATATTATCTTTCCAAAACTCTTAATTGCAAATCGAGTCAAGTTCGTTCTATTGCTACAATAATGGGGAAAGCAATTAAAAACACTTTAGTTCCATTCGAGATTGGAATCATCAAATAGTATAATTATACGCTGATAATTGTAAGTCATTGTTTTCTTTGCCTTATATCTGTAGAAGGAATGCCGTAAACTGAGTTTCCTTTTTTCGTGATATTTCAACTCAACAGACACTATAAACAAAATAATATGTTTATAGGTGTAGGTGTGGGACAACAACAGTGATTCTTTGTTTTTTTTTTCTTCGTGGGGGTTCCTCTAACAATTGTTATTGGCTAACGTGTAGAGTCTATATGATCTAAAATGAATGAAGATCCCCTTCATTCATTTTCGCAGTCCGACGAAACAACGTTTGAGCATCACTAGTCTAGAAACAATGTAAATATACTACACTAACTGGAACTGTTTTAAATCTTTTGAATGCAGAGTTCATTGAAAATGTTGTCCTGATGTTCATGCTGGCGTATCTCTAAAACTTTCTAAACATTTAATAATTTGTATATATTCGGTTGGTTTATTCATGGTTGGTACATGGATAGGGCCTTTGCAAAACACACGTTGGTTTGATTTTGGGCCGTTAATGAATAAAACAATTATTACAAACTTCCTGTCAAATTGGCTGGCACTTCTTATACGATTGCGAAACATGCGGCGACCGCACTGCGCTACTACAGTATCATACTCGGTCGCCGAATCGGCTCCACCAAGCGCAAAGGATTAAACATGAATTTTAATAATTAAAAGTGATTTTGATATTTTAACTTTTTTGCAGGTGTACACATGAGTGTAGAAACATACGTATATTCTGCGCATGAGAATCCACTTTAAAGAAATTTTAGATGAATTGCTAGATGGTTAATTCAAACAGAATTTCGTTTTATTTCTGAAAATATGCGCATTGGCATTGAAGCAATACGAAGTTTTGAATATTTGAATATTGAATATTTAAGAATATCATAATTTATATTAACATTCGAATAAAATTTAATTTCAATAAAATTAAATTCGTTATTTCGCTTCTATAATAGGAACAACAATTAGCCACAGTTTAGTTCCATCAAAGAAATATATAAAGCCATACAACAATAATTTGCATAACGATTAAAAACCATTCGCCTCATCAAATAGTGTAATTATACGCTTCTAACTCATTCTCTTCTTTGCATATTTGTTGTCGCCATAGAAGGAACATGATGCTCATAAAATGCGTTTTCGTTTTCGTGAGCCATTGTTCCACCCACGCACTACGCTGGGCGAATTTCTATGGCTTGCAAACAACGTGGAATTCCTGCGGCAACACTACACTACCTTCGTTTTCTAATCTAATTAGATACGAATTATGTACAAGGATTCGAATTACATGCATACCACGCCGACCAAGAGGATCAAGCTAGAAATTTACCATTACTTAAGTACGGATTGCGTTACGCGAGGCACATGTCGTTGTGGTCAATTGCAAAGTCGTAAAATCTGAACAGAAACAATACGTAGAGCCGAACAAGTCATCGATCGACATTGACTTCAACGTTGTTCTGGTTGTGGGCAAATTACATCATTCATCATTTTGTTGCTTGTTTTTAGTGGTTATTACGGTATTAGTTATTGTGTGTAAATTTAACGATAAAAAGATGATGATCATTTAATTGTTAGTTGAGTTTGTAGACAAATTGCAATGTTTCGTGCTTTGCAAAATAAAAATAATATTATGATCAGAAAAATCTTAAGTAACAAAACTAAAACCAAACAAATTAACAACTAAATTAAAATGTACTTTGCAAAATAAGAATAATATTATGATCAGAATCAGAATACATTTTAATTTAGTTGTTAATTTGTTTGGTTTTAGTTTTAATGATCTAGAAATTTAAGACTGGATGGGCTAGGTGTAGCGATCGGGGATGTATTAATTTCAATTGAAATATGGGCACAAAACCCACGATCGCCGGCTCTGACAGGAGATCGGATTCAGTAATCTGTGTTGTGTACGCGCTTCCCAAGACTTGGAAACATCGCACGTTTCCCTTACATTGGAACTTAAAGCAAACTTAAGATAAGTTAATACATTTTTTAGTTTGTCTTACTAATATCTATTGCCACTCCTAGCACTTTAATTGATCTCACTTATAGTTTGCATAATTGACAGATTTATAATTTACAACCTTAACTTCTCTTACAATTTTCTCTTCTAATGAAATGTTTACCTTGCTCAATAAATAATGACTTACTACTTATTAACAGCAAAGATGTTTAAGAAGAGAGAGCATGTTTGCCTTAAGAGTTTCGAAGTCGAAGCTCTAGAATGATCTTGAAATGATTCAATCAGGTATTTTCGAAAATATCTGCGGCTGCCTAATTGTAAGATGATTCCATCGAATGATTCATATGTTCATTTTTGAGAAAACATGTTGACTAAAAACTTCTTACAAATTCTTGCACGTAAATTATAAATTCTTTGACTTAGTTTATTAACAACGAATTCCTTTATCAAAAAGCACGATTGTGTTAAATGTCAACAAATGCCAGATTGTGGATGAAAAAAAGATACAGCATGATTAATTAGTTGCCAATTAAAATGCCATCAAATAAGTTCGAGATAATTTATTGCTTATAATTATTGACATCTGTAGTTTGGAGTTTATTAAGAATGAGGGCAATTACGTAGTTTTCGAAGTATTTACTAATAATGCATGTTAAATTTGAAGAAGAATTCGTAATAAGTTAATATTACAGAAGGCAAAGTAGGTTAATTTTCGTAGACTTCTGTTAATCTTAATGTTTAGAAGAGTATACAAGGTTTTTTTATGAATTATGAATTAAAAAATGAACAATTCGTTGAATTAAAAAAATCCAAAGAATGTTAATTATAAATGTGTATATTTTCACATAACGAAGAAATGTGATCAGTAGCTCAATAGCTAGAGCAAGAAAGAAAAGTGTGACAAGGAGAAGGCACATTAAAGCTCTCACCGAGTTGCAGAGTTGCATCGTCTCGCTCTAGTATAATTATGATAAACTAAGTATAATAAATCGAGACGATATAAAATAAATCTGCAAAATTTCGTTCAAATCGTTGAGAACTCAATTGGGCTCTCTCCCTGTCAGACGAATTATAAGCAGAATGAAACGCTACTGCATGGTTGTTGGTACTAAACACACAAGTGGAAGAAAACTACAAATCGATGGAGTTTTCCCAATTATATGATTATACTTCCAGATGTGTTAATTAGAAAAAAATATACGATTGGGTAAAATGTGAGTACATTTGTTTTTACGATATTTGTTTAAATTATTGGCTATTTTAAGAATGAAAATTATCCTTCTTCAACATAAAGAATTTTCCTCTTGGCAGAAATAAAAGCATGCGCCTACTGCGAGTGTCTGCGAGAATCTGCCTTATGCGGAAAGTAACGAGACCAATGATTTCGTCAGTACTTAAGCGATTTCCTCATATGAAAGGAGACGTAAACCAACGGTCCTGGAAAATTTTCGGTTGTAGGATTCCTTACACAGAAGGTTCCGTATACGGAAAATTTAACTGTTTTATCGGCTTGAAAATATTTTTGAAGGATTTATATTGAACAAACGGTTTATGGCCAGGGCAAGGTGTGGGAGTGAGGAACAAGGAAGAAAGGTGTGGATGGGGAACGAATATGTGGAATGTGTGTTATGTCGAGGTGGGGTGGATACCTGGGAGCACCTGTGTGTCTGCGAAGGAGTGAATGGTTTGGGATGTAAGAAGGGGAAGGTAAAGGAGTGGTTGGGAGAGGGAGGGGAGAGTGTCACAATACTGAGGCAAATTGTGAAGGAGAAATGGAAACAGAGGAGAGAGATGATCAAATAGAGCGGGTACGAAAACCTGAATATTTTCAAAGATCATGATAGTTGCACATGTACTTTATCTACTTTATTTTGTCTTATTGTTATGGATTATATTTTTGTTTTATTTATTTATTTTATGAAGTCTATTGGCGGTAAAATGTAAAATGATGTAAAAAATGATTGCCAATAAAGGTCCAACTACTACTACTATATTGAATTTCAAAATCTACTGATAAAACTGATATTAAGGAACTAAAAATGTCCGACATCGTAGAAGCGTCAACTCAATAGGTCAACATAGATCACATTTTATCATATGCAATTGAATACTAATCCGAAATTTAAATGAGCAATAGAATCGCGCAATAAAACTCGTCCCTATTCATTCTTATAGCTGTAGCATGCAGTGTGCCCTGAACGCACGGTCACAATGGAATCAGGGCTTATGGAATAATCCAAAATTTCTAAATACCTTGTTTTCATAACGGTTAATAAAAGAGTATACAGTGGCCCGAAGGAGATATCGTGGCCTACTTTCGTTTAGAAATGTCTATTATACTGAAAATCCTTTTCTTTAGTTAAAAACTGCTTAGCAAATATATAATATATATTTTACTTAGTTATGATTTAGTTTAAGTTTAATTTGAAACAAAAAACAGCATTAAAAGAATGTGAGGAATTCTACCAATTACAGCAAGATAAATAATTCATATCTAACTGTATTTCGCGGCTACTTTACATTCATCTTGATCAAAGAATCATGAGTTATAACACGAAGAGCAACATGCTAAAGAAGTATATTGCATAATGAAACAATTAACTTGATTTACCTCATTTTCTGCGTTTACATATACATTACGCTGTGATATCATGCGCTGTGACATAAGTACATGCATGCTTTTTTACCTTTTACAACGCAAATCATCATTATGCGTTCCCAATCAGAATATAATTGCACAGCTCTGTTGCGTGGCAATCGAGGAAATGGGATTGTTTGCGAAACGTGGGATAGACAAACAATTCGGTAGCCTCAGTAGACACTCACTGCCTTTCGTCTTCTTTTTAAGCGAAGGTAATTTAAATTGAAATAGGATAAATAGAAAGAAGAGTAGAGGAAGCCATTATTTTGTGTAAACTTATTTTGAAATACTTTCGTTTTTTATTAAAACTTTCTGCTGCTGAAGACGAAACATAATTTGTTTCTCACCTGATTTTTTTTATTTCGTATTGTGCTAGGAAACCCTGTGTAATTTGATTACATTAGTGGTGAACGCTAAGAACTGAGCAAAACTGCGTAATAGCACAGCGAATTTCTTTTAGCGTTTTATTCAATTTGTATAATCATGATAATTGCGTGAGACAACAGGTAGTTGTAGAAGTATGAGACTGAATATATAAACAAGAAGATGTTAAATTGAAAATATGTCAAAAAAGAAATTTTGAAGACGACACTTAAATGGAATTCACTTATTGGAAAGCATATTTTTGTATATATTTAAAGATTAATTAAGCGAAAAACATAAGTTCTATATGTTGCTTTCTTTAGTTAAACAGCCTATAAACTAGTAAAAGTCGTTTTACCATTTGAATTCTTTTAAACAAATCGATAAAAACAAATTAAAAGCGTCAAAAATTGTTAAGAAGTCAAGAAGAGAAATTCAATTGTCGGTAAAAACTATAGTTACGTTTGTAAGTGATATTCCTAATTGCTTTACGGTTAATTTACTCTATATGCTAAAGATAAATTCAGCTGCAACATAATACATGTTTTCTCACCAAGTGTAATTAATTCCAGTTTGCATACCAGCGAATCTTGGGAAGAAAGAGATTGATCCGTAATGCACAGTTGTGAAAATCTCGTGATGAATCAAGTGAAATGAAATAGAAACCATAATTGCTTTAGTTCTTTCCACACGTTTCCACCTTCTATCTCACTATTCTTAACGTTTACACACAGCACATAAATGCATATATTTTAATAAACAACACGTTTGTACAATAAACGATATTAACGACAGTCATCTAACATTTCACCTTAGATGTTCATATCCCACGACAGCAGACAGCAGGAGACAACATCATGGATTTTTCTTTCGGCGCGTTTGATTCAATTAAATTTCTAGCTGCACGATGCTTGGTTGTTTCATGTCAGCTTATTATCTTGTTTAAACCGATCCATTCACTTTATAATTTAGTATATGTTGCGTTTATGATGTTTGTCAATGTATCAATCGATTCAGGAAAAAAATGTTGCTATAATTTGCTATCGAAAAAAAATTAACTCAAGAATTTTAACCAAATTGTATATGCATACATATAGACAACCTTTATTGACATATTCCTTCCAACAATTCCATTGCATATATTCATTGTAAAAAGTAGTAAGTAAAACTAAATAACACTTAAAATCCTAAATATTCTTGAACAGAACTTAAATATATAATTGCAATTTCAACAAAAATTAATTAATCTACTTCTTATGTATATTCACTCTTTTTCACTCCCTAGGTACCTTCTGTTAGACGCTTTCCCGTAGTTGCTGGTGGGTACGAGTCCAGTCCATCCTCACTCAGCCACTCTTTCACTCCCCTTTTTCCCCGGCAATCGCGCGCCCACTCCTCTTTCATACCTATACAATCACTCCCAACATGCTCCCAGGAATCCCTCCCCCTTCCACATAGGATACACCTGACATATTCATCTTCCATCCACACCTTCCATCCCCTCTCTTCCGATCCACACCGTGCTCTAGCTATCAGTCTTTTGTCCTCCACATTCAGCTCTCTATCGCCAATATATCTGGGTCTCATCCCGATTGTCTGCACTGCTTGGTATAGTTGGTTATATGTGCTTCTTTCGATATTATTTTGCCGCTCCTGCTCCTCAACCTCCCCTCCTATCATTCCGACTTTCACGCTTAACTTATTCCTTATCAGCAACCTACTCACCGCCACCTCTGATAATCCTACCGCTTTATACGCCTTTTCTCTACCTCTAGCCCAAGCACTCGCCGACTTCTTTGCACCTAATTCCCAGACATATTTAACCAGTCTCTCATCACCCATTCTATTCACACATTCTTCATATCTTGCAACCCTATAGATACTCTCTCATCTTATTAATCGTCTCCCTGTTTCCTGCAATACTATATAACTTGGTGTGTGTGGATCTTTCCAGTTTCAGAAGATCTTTGAGAAACCAAGTCCGTTCTTTCTCAATAATCTCCCATTCTCGCATGTCCCATACTTCAACACCATACATTCCTAATACAAGGAAGAGGGAAACCGTGTAGCGAGACCGGGGGAAAATTTCTATGTTCTTTATTGAAATGAGAAATACTTTTTATATTGCGTCAGGCAATAGTGTCATAGTAGTCCATTGTAAGCATGCTCTGATAACCGGTACTAAAACGCAGTGTATTTGTTTCAGGACTTTCAGGAGTTCCAGGAGATTGTGCTCAAAATAAAAACTTGTTATAGGTCGGCTACCTGCGAGCCTCTTTGGAGGTGAAGCTGTGGTTCTGCGGTAAGTTAGCTATATTTAATTTGATTCTTCTTCAACCATGGGAGGAGGGTCTTCTTGTTTCTTTTTTCATTTGTTAGGCTATTTAAAAACTGAAATTTTAAAAGTTGATATTTTAAATTGAAACTCTCAGAAACAAAAGAATGGCACATGCATGAACTATTCTTTGTACCACTGGGGAATTCTCCGTACCATATCTAATTGTAATTGGAATAAACCTGAGAGATCTTGCACTACTCATTACCGGACAATCCAAGCACAAGAATCACCACATACCCTTGTCAGTGGTGCAATGGAAGTTATGAGGCACCTCACCACCTACTTATGCTCCTCGCGCGTACAGCATTATTATATCTTCAATAACAACAACAGAATTATTATCGTAGTAAATGGAGGTTGTAGGCTGATCATCGATCGTAAATTATCATCTGTTCATTCTCTCACGCAGCCGTTCTGCAATCGCTTACAAAGCTCATTCATACCTCTACAGATACACGCGGCCATCTTCCCAACAACTATAGTAAACGTCAGGTTTCATTTCCATGTTGATAATTTCATTTCCTCCGCCAGTCTCGGCGCAATCTTGGATATTTATCACCGTTGTTCGATGCTGAGGTGCGGGAGATCGCTTTGCATGTCTAACGCAGTATTTCTAATTTTATTTTCATAGCGCGCGACAGCGCGTTTTGTGGCCCCAAACGAATGACACATGTACGGCATGAAAATTCAAAATCCATTTTGTATTTTATGGTGATGTAGGTAGGTCACACACGGCGTTTTTGTTTCAGCGATTTCTTTTCCAACGTTTACGGCATGAGTTCGCGCGCGCGTTCGCCAGACGTGGTCGGGCAGACGAACGCTTTTGTTTTTGTTCATATCATTCGATTTATTGAAGGTTCATAGGTGGGCATAGTGTGACGCGTGAAATTATACATGTATTTATATTTATTGCACGTGCAGTGCCGCCGCAAAGAAAGTAGGCACATTCTGTGGTTGTTGTGTCGTTTCGTGGATGTAATTAAATTTAAGAACGCGTGCATTGTCCACACGAATAAATTTGCAATTGACTTGTTGTTTGTCATTGTTATAAAGTTATTTAGTAAACTCCGGTCATTGCAAAGTTCACTGTAATAGCAATATCAAAGAGAGAAAGTTCAGAAAACACTTTAGAAAATGTTTACCTCCCTTAAATGCACTGAATAATTTAAAATCAATGCAATTAGTGGAATGAAATTTCAGAGCTACCAGAGGTAACTCGAGGCGGGCACCACACTGAGTGATTATTTTTTACACACCACTTCACACACTCATCCACCCACACTAGACATGTCAGACGATGATGAAATGTCGGTATTTGTCGAAATCGATATTTCCAATTTTTCGCTATATCGTTATCGGAATATCGTCTTGGAAATATCGATATTATCAATATCGATCAAATCGAAATTCCACAG
This sequence comes from Mimaenictus wilsoni, assembly GCA_027575185.1. Classification (NCBI taxonomy): domain Eukaryota; kingdom Metazoa; phylum Arthropoda; class Insecta; order Coleoptera; family Staphylinidae; genus Mimaenictus; species Mimaenictus wilsoni. The sequence goes on from JAODAC010025560.1 coordinate 10,416, forward strand.
TATCGCCATCTCTATATGGGTTTCAGGACTAATTACACTTCCCAACAATTGCATATGCAGTGATCATTAATTCACATGGAATCTCGGACTCATACGCCGGCTACAGCAGTGTTCCTAACCTGTGTCCGCGATATCTTGTTATTGTTAATCTTATGTCAAGGACAAAAATCGATATTTAAAGTAATACTAACAATAATAATAATACATATATAGATCTATCAATCTTTCCATCAAATGTAATAATTGCAATAATACATAAAAATAGTAGTATTATAATTGCAATACTAGGAAAAAATTATTGACCTTATTCTTATGATTCCAACAAATATCAATGGATTAAGAATTATTATATAGAACCTAAAATGTGTCCCTAAAAAGAAAAATTGCCAATTTTGATCTTCTCAGAATACTTCTCAGATGGCGGTTACGTCAATGACATGTCAAAACGATATTAAAACTTTCGATATCGATATATTAATATTATAGAAAATGAAATTATCGATAAATATCGAAATTTTGACGCCGATATGTCGATATTTATCAATATCGATATTTTTTGACATGTCTAACCCACACACATTACTTCAAATATTCAACTTTAACATAACATTCAACATCAAACAATCAATTTCATACATTCAACTTCACACACAATTCTACAGACATCTCTAACTCACTACAAGAACTACATTCAACAACAACACACCATCAATTCACACCAACAACAAAAATTGAATAAATACGTACATATATGAATTGTAAACAAAAACAATAACAAACCAAAAAATAAATAGAACATATCAAAGTCAGAAAGACCCACAGAGGTCGATAGACGTTAAAATATGTGATATTATTATTATTATTATTTAATAACAGATAAATTAAATTTCAGCGAATTGTTGTCAATTTCACATAGTGGGCACAGTGTGGTTGTTGTGTAGTTTCGTGGTTGTAATTAAATTTTAAGAACGCATGGTTAATACACACGAATAAATTTCCAATTGATTTGTTATTTGGCATTGTTATAAAGATATTTAGTAAACTCCGGCCATTGCAAAGTACTCTCTAGTAGGAATATCAAATTGTGAAAATTGAGAAAACAGTTTTTAAAAAGTTTACCTCCCGATACACTCGATATTTTAAATCGAATGCATTTCTTTAGTGGAATGAAGTTTTAGAAGTACCTTTGGCCCTATTTTTAATTCATAAGCATTATTATTGACAAATTGTAAATATATTTAATAACAGATAAATTAAATTTCAACGGAATGTTGTCAATTTCACATAATAGGCACATTCTGAGGTTGTTGTGTAGTTCCGTGGTTGAAATTAAATTTAAGAATGCATGGACAATGCACACGAATAAATTTCCAATTGATTTATTTGGCATTGTTATAAAGATATTTAGTAAACTCCGGCAATTGCAAAGTACTCTCTAGTAGGAATATCAAATAAAGAAAATTGAAAAAACAGTTTTTATAATGTTTACCTCCTCTAAAAACACTCGATAATTTAAATCGAATGCACTTCTTTAGTGGAATGAAGTTTCAGAAGTATCTTTGGCCCTATTTTAAATTCATAAGCATTAATATTGTCAAATGGTAAATATATTTAATAGTAGTAGTTGTTAAGCGGTTTTATTATCCAGGTATTAATTCCCGCTTCGAACGCGGGGCACATTTACAGTTAATAAAATGTCGTTTATTTGTTAGTTGTACAATATGTGGGTGACGACTACGCGAACGTACAAAACAGTGTGATGAAGAGAACTTACGTAGCGTAGGACGAGTTGAAGGGAAACCAGAGCGAAAAGGCGCGCGCAAAGGGTTTTTATACCCCTACGCGGCCGGAACTTAAGCTAAGATGGCGTCCTCGACACCCGCGTCTGGTCGAAGGGCGCAGGGTGACAAATTATAACGCCATCTCTCGGCGCAGCGGAGCGATACAGTGGTAGTAGACCTTTATTGGCATTCATCTTTTACACCATTTTACATTTTACCGCCAATGGACTTCATAAAATAAATAAATAAAACAAATATATAATCCATAACAATAAGACAAAATAAAGTAAATAAAGTCATGTGCAACTATCATGATTTTTGAAAATACTCAGGTTTTCAGAAACTCTACATATGCTTCGTCATCCGTGGTATTTCATCCCACCCTCCCTATTTGGTCATCCTTCTTCTCCGTTTCCATTTCTCCTTCACAATTTGCCTCAGTATTGTGACACTTTCCCCTCCCTCTCCCAACCACTCCCTTACCTTCCCCTTCTTACATCCCAAACTATTAACCCCTTCGCAGATGTTCACAGATGCTCCAAGGTATCCACCCCACCTCTACATAACACACATTCCATATATTCGTTCCCCATCCACACCTTTCTTCCTTGTTCCTTACTCCCACACCTTGCCCTGGTATTTAATAACAGATCATTTAAATTTCAACGGAATGTTGTCAATTTCACATAGTAGGCACATTCTGAGCTTGTTGTGTAGTTTCGTGGTTGTAATTAAATTTAAGAACACATAGACAATGCACACGAATAAATTTGCAATTGGCTTGTTGCATGGCATTGTTATAAAGTTATTTAGTAAACTCCGGTCACTGCAAAGTTCACTGTAAAAACAATATCAAAAGAGAAAGTTGAGAAAACACTTTAGAAAATATTTACCTCCCTCCCCTAAATACACAGAATATTTTAAAGCAATGCATTTCTTTAGTGGAATGAAGTTTTAGCAGTACCTTTTGGCCCTATTTTAAATTCATAAGCATTAATATTCTCAAATTGTAAATATATTTAATAACATATAAATTATATTCCAACGAAATGTTGTCAATTTCAATTTCACCCATTAATAATACCGATTATTTGATGTTCGAGATGTTCAATATCTTTGGAACTTTCATCAAAACGTGAAAAATGTATGAAGTTTTCGATGTTTTACATTTAATTTAAATATTTTAGTGGATTTCATCGATTTTTTTCGGCTTGATTGAAATTTGTCGTGCATAAAATTAATATCAATAATTTTTAACACGTAACGCTGTCGATTTTAATGCGATTTATATCGATTCCAAGGTGTGAAATCGATGCATAATTAACTTGTTAATTGTAATTATTTTGTGGTAAACGATATTAGATGCAAAATGGAAGCAAACTCGTGCCTTAATTATATCCTATCGCTTTATACCAATCAGTGATGATACGCACAGTGAAATAATTATCTTCGCATTGATTTTGGGCAAGTCTGAGCGGAATAGTCACAGGTGCCCAGCGCTGGATCATGGTAGATTTCACTAATTAATCAATTCATTTGCGTTAAGGCCCAACCATATGAAATATTTTATTTAAACGTTGGTATTTTTATTGCCTTTTTGGTAGTATAGAAAGACGACTGTACTCATGAATCTTCTTAATTGGTTATGGCTTAAATTTTGGCATTCTTTAAATTTTAGGGAGTATCTTTCTTCTAGGATCAGGAGTTCTTATTTCTGAATTCTCATAATATTCGCTTCCTTCAAGTGACAATCTACCTTATCAAAAGTAAATTTTGAATGCATTTGGTATTGTAAATTAGAAATTATATAATTTATGGCTATTGTACTGAGCTACTTATCGAGGAAAAGGAATACATGGTTAACTCAACCATTTTACAAGCCTATATAAGTTCGAGTACAGATACTCACGTAATGATGCACGCTTATGTTCGATTTGCGCCAGAGAAACGAAATTTACGAGCAAAATAAATCATCCAATTTCGGTTTCGTTGTAAAAGCAACATGTGTGTGGCATGTGTGTGAACGATGGCCCGCACAGAACCGTTTTTATGGTGTTATTATGTTACTATGTCTTTTCAGCATTCAATATTTATGAATGATTTTGTGCGGTACGCACTTAGCGTAAGCTTTCAATTTTAATACGTTCTTCTTTCTTTTGAGCTAACCTTCGTAACATTTTTCAACTTCTTGTATCCTGTCAATACGGATGTAAAGTATTTCCATTTGCACCGGATGCGTTACCATTTGCTATACATTACTGAATGTGTATTACGACATTATCACACATTTTACATGCAGCACTTCAGCATATTTAATATTCAAGAAACATTTGTGCCAATTTAAGTGTTTTCGCAACGTGTGAAAGTACAACATTGTTGCACGTTTATATTGGATAACATATAAGTATAATGGTAACATCAACCTCCGAAAAAAAAAACAAATATTATTCTAAACTTTGGTAACCCATCAATTATTAACCAAAAATAATACTAACTTTCTGAAAAGTCTAATAATAGCCGGCATCCAACTTTTAATCAAGGCAATAAATTATAAAAATGATTAATGATTATGGAAGGAGAAAATACTTGATTTCCGGGGTCAAAAAGTCGTGCCAAATATTGACTGGTATTATGAAGTCGTAGCCTTTCATTAAACAAATTTACGATCACGGTAAACGCAGATTATTCAATGCCATTTTACGACATTCTTGTCACATCTTCGAACTTGTTTCGCATGTACCAAAGTGAACTCAAGCATTTGGTATATTCAAACGTTGGTAAAGTAATCATGCAAAATTTGTTTATTTTTAGCCTGGTCAGTATGTTAGTGTGTACCTAGTTTAGCCTACATATTTTTCCTTGTTTCGCAATACGAGCGTACGAGGATGCTCTTTTCGTATTCCACGTATACATATGGTAACGACACGATGTGCGTATGGCCAAAAATGAGTCGCACAAGACTGCCTCCAAAGGTATCAATTTAATTCGGGCGATGGCAAATTTGCGCCGCGGGGCTACATACATAAAAATACCTCGACGAGAAACCGACGCTGGCAGCTTGGCGTGCTGCAACAAAACAGCGCTTCATTCAGATTCACATTTCAGATTCAGATTCAGACACATTTCAGAACGTTGTTAACTACGTTCATGCAATAACAAGCACAATTTTGTTTAAATGCAGACAGAAATTACCAGACGTTTATTTTAAATCAACTTTTATAGTTTAAGTAGGTAGACATTTTCCTTATGGATAGGATTTATGATTGAGGTTTGGCATTTTGGGCTCTCGGGCAGGAAATTTATCCGGCAGTAAAAATGATCAACGTTTGTGGTCTGCTGGCATGCAGGGTGGTCGAGAATATTAACGCTAAATAATGTATTTTGCAATTAATTGCCACTTTCGATGTATATTTGCGTGTTTTGTTCGCTAGAAACGAAATTTGCGTGTTTTGAATTCATCTGCTGACATTTGTTCTAAAAAATTATGACCGCGTGAGTATTAATTTGCGTGTTTGAGTATTAATTGGTGAATTATTATATTTGGCCACCCAGGACGTTGCCAATTAAGTAATAATTTGAATAAATTATTTTGTTCGAAAAACGAGAAAGTTTTGATTTATTTATTTTAAGTGGTTTAATGGCGAGTGAGTCTACTTAGGATAGGCACATAGATAGGTATTTATAACAGCTAAGTAAATTGAATATAATCATATTTATTATAAATATGTCTTCAAACTAGACCTGATTCGACAGGGAATTTAATAGATTAAGAGAATATGAGAATGCGATATATGCGATATACATGATGTACACACCTCTAAATATATGAGCGACATCTAGATTTCATTTTTGAAACAATTTATTAAAGAAAACTCTTCCGTGTAAACAATTGTTTCACGAATGGGAACAGAATGGACTACATCTGCGCCTCCATTTTTTAATTGTTTTCGTGCACTCATGTTTAAATTCTATTTTCTTTATAAAGTAATGTTACAATATATGTAATGTTCCAAGGGGTCCCCCCAACCCCGTAAATTATTGCGCTTCCCCTTAACACAGTTTGAACCTCCCTAGAGAAATACGCCTGCCAGTTTAGAAACCCCTCGCCTAAGGCGTCGTTTGCTTCGTCGGCTTTGGGCTTCTATGCCTATCATAGATGAAGAAACTTGAAGAAACAACCTGTCTCCTTATATTACGTGAGTCAGACAGAGGAAACCACGAAGCGTGACGACGCAACACCGCAGTGTCCAAAAACGACTGTTTTTGGCCGTAATACATTCGCTCAAGATATCTCATACTAAATATGAAGGTATGAAGATGAATCAAACATCAAAATGCTCCCCAATTCTTCTACTTTCTCATGGTATCAAACTTATTTCAAACCCATTATGATAAAACTATTTTATACTGCTTTTAAAATGAGCTGTTTTATGAAAATTTGAATCTGAACTTCAATAGGGGTTTTTCACCCTTATCCATCAATCGAACGATATGCCACATATATCAATTTATTTTATTTTGTTGGGGCAATTCTTAAAGGTCTCCCACTTTAATTCTCTTCAAAGCTAAGCTTAAGCTAAGCTAAGCTTAGCTAAGCTAAGCTTAATTCTCTTCACGTAAAATACGTGTATATAGGCAGGCATTGCCATGGTACTTCATGAATCAAGATAGTTTAAAATGACATTACGGAATTTTACATTCCAGCAATCGTTCGGGGCGCAGTGGTTCATTTTGCTTTTCCCTCTGAATATAGGAGTTATACCACACCATTTAATTATTTAAATAATTTAGTTTATCCTCTGGAACATTTGGTAATATTAGTTTTTTTTTTGCTTTGAATCAAAAGATGTAATATATCAGATATTTCAGTAAGATATCCAATTTCATCAAATACATTTCATATTACTACGCCCAGGTAGAAAACCTCTTCCTACATTTTGACAAAATTTCAATGCGCGGTATTTCTTGAAAAAAAAAACTTTGGAATTTTTCTGTTAAGAATTTTGTTGTAAAAATACTTATATATTTAATGTTTATTTTCAAATAATGTTACATTGCACACATGCATAATCATGTTGTTCACAATGCAATACAAAATAATATTATGCACATAACCATCTACTTGTATATTAATAATTTTATACACATACATACCAACTTCGCCATTAAACAATTAATTTATAAACCCTCAATTGTTTTCTCTGGTATCGATTATCATAAAACAACAAATTTCATTCTTCGCAAATTATTTTTGAATATACCTATAGGTTCACTCGCCTACAATGCAAGCAATATAAATATAAAATATCGCCCTCGCAACATTACAAATTCAATTCATTCCATAATTCTTGATATATCACAGTTTTTAAATTTCTAAATTTTAGCGACGCCCCGTCATAAATTTCCATAGAATGCCAATTTTTCTTCCACATGAAATAACTTTGTCTACTAATAAACAAAATACGATTGCAGAACAATTTTTCAAAAATAATAACTTATATCGTGTATGATATGCTTTGTACAATGCATATTGCAATAACTTTGATCCTTTCGATAATTACTGGTCATATTAGACAGTTTTATGTTAGAAATTACGAAAATGTGTCTAGGGTAGAGTTGATTATTTGACACTATGTAGACATTTTCAATGAAACACTTATTATTAGTTTTAAAACTATTCTGCTCGTGGCATACATGTTTGCTTAGCATCTATCTTCTATAAACAGCGCCATTAAATTCAGTCGACAAATAATCAGCATTTCTATATTTAATAAGATAAAGTCATATTTGTAATAAAAGAGTTAATAAAGTCTATCTACGAAAAATTCCTAGTGACCTAATCGATTCAGCTCAATGAACATTCGCTAATTGTACATAGCTTTGATCATTAATAATCTTCATTTCTTCCTCTACTCTATCCTGAGACTGAAGCTCAAGTCCCCAAAAAACATTAATGTACTCTGTAAGTAATGTAAATCTAGGAAGATAATTTTACAATTCCTCCCTACTGGACCGCAGTTTGGGTGCGAACGCTGTTAGCGGTACGTATTCTTTCAAAGAGAAGAATTTACCCCGATCTGTGTGGTCCACCTGCGTGATGTGCTGGAAACAGCACGGCAGGGAGATCTGCGTTTTAGGTGGCAGCGGTGCCGGCTTGGATTGTTTGCGCTCCTTCTTCTTCTTTTTCTTGCCGGGTGTTGAGAGTGCGATATTCTCAGGATCGGCCACCAAGCCCTCGATGTGACGCCACATGCTGTGCGCCGCCTCCTCCTGATCGAAGCTGAAACCGATCTGAATCGAATGGTCCTCGCTGTAGTACATTGTGTGGAAGGTGGGCGAGCTGACTTTGTACGCAGTGAGGTGGTCGATGGTATCGCGCCATAGCATGAAGCTGGTGCCGCGCTCTGCGAGGAGGATGTGGATGCGGCGTTTAGTACGTGAACGCACCACGCCCTCGTCGTGTAAGACAACTGGGATGCCGGTGAAGCGGATCTGCCAGTCTTTTCCGTTCGGGGATTTCGTGTACAGATTTGCTAGACATCCACTAACATATACCTACAACAAGTAACAATTAACATATATTAGAAGTTGATATCTTTAAAATAATAAGGGATAACATAAATCAGTAATTTTATCAGTATTCTATGTTGTTGGACCAAAATGCGCCAAAAATATATTTCAAACAAAATTAAAGTTAGCATGACATTTCCTCCAACAGTTGCTTGGTATTTAATAGCCTGTTTCTAGCTATATTTTAAAATGTGATACATGCGTTACAATTTGAAAATCGTCAGGACTTCCAGCGAATTCAAAACTTGATATTTAGTTTTACCTTATTAATGAACATGATCAGTAAATTTGTCAGTATTCTATGTTATTGGACCAAAGAGCTCCAAAATTTTAAGTATGTTATGGGTAGCTCCCTCCTCTACCATGAGGTAACAAACGATCTGAAAGAGACAGGGATAATAAAACTAACACACGGCAGGAAAAGTGGGAATAGCAACACACAAAATACGGGAGACTATGAATAACAATAATATATTTACAGAGGAATGTGTAAAAATAAAAACTATTTTGTTTGTGACCTTGTCAAATATACTTGACGAAGTTGCAATTCCAAAATGAAATTCAAGGTAGGTAAATAACGCATCCGTATAGACATATTTTGCAACGAAAATATGAATATATGACTTATACGACCTTCGCGTATCTTTCAGGTAATCGATCAAGTTATTTACGACTTTTGCTGCTATTAATAATCATCGAGTTTCAGCTTCAGACGGGGACGTGTAGGCGTATTATTTTGCGCCGTGCTTAGCAGCCCAGCAGGGTGTGTTTTCGCGAACCTAGAATACGTACTCAACCAATAAACGTCACATTCAATGCCAACAGACGCATTCGTCGTATCTAAATAACGTTAAGTATAGAAAACCTCCGATAATAAGTTTTTTACCTTCATTTTTATCGCCTATATTTTATCATAAAAACTATCCTTTATTTACCTGCACCGAATTTATGTTGACGTGATGTATTTGATATTTTCTTAGTATTTTCCGGTGTTTTAAATTAATTATTGAATTCTTAGATACCTACTAAAACCTGGATATGCTTTGTCGCTTTAAACATGCATTTACTACACCAGATACATAGTCAAACATTGTTCAATGAAACTGAACTGTCCAAATAGAGACAATAACCAACAACTATCCCATTTTATTGTGATGCATTTGATAATACCGAGAATGAAAGAGATTCCCCACAGAAAATAGGTAGCATTCACGTCTTACTGCACGCGTATTTTACTCCGAAATATTGAAAGAACTATCCCGCGACGATGTTAATATCTCTCCACAATGGTGGAAATGCGTGGCAAACGAACAGGAAGGCGATTAGTCGTTCCGTTTTCGTGCCCGCAGTCGCAGGAAAGCGCCAGGCACGCAGGAAACTTCTTTCGCCCACATAGCTGGGGTTTCTCCTCTGTCTGTTGCTGGTTTAGCGCTCCAGAACGCCCAAAAGGAAGAAGATAAAATACCGCCATGTTACTACGCCGAGAAGCGACGAGGGTTCGGACAGCGGCGCTCAGGAATGAAAGTGAAAGCTAACAATTTACAATTTAGCAGGAATTACAAACATCTTCAGAGGTTCCTTTACAAAATAACAACCCAACCTGGCCATATTTTAGTGAATACAAAGAACAGCCAAATATTATATCTGTTTTTTGTATGCTTTCATAGTAATTGTAATATTTTATTTTCGGTGCCTTTTTTGCAGGTTTACGATTATGTTTTGCTTCTCCAGGTTTTACGATATTGCGACATCAGTGCGCATTTAGTAAATTATGGGGGAAGGTCACATGGGAGTGTATGAGCTCATAGCACGACGTAAGTGGCTCAACCCTTTTTATCTTTGGGTTTAACTTTCTTTTTCCTCAGTTTTTAAAACTTTGTCACTGTCTGCTCACAAGATAGAATGAAAAAACTTCCTAAATTACCAGATAAAAGTAAGAAAGTTGGTTGCTGAAATAGGACAGTCGAGGAAGTGCGAAAGAAATAGTGATGGTCAAATTGATTGTGATTTTTTTCTGATAAAGGGTCATTTATAACAGTCATCAATAGAAGCACATATTGAACACGTCTTTTCCATCTCCTGAACCACTTTGCAGATATATTGCTGGCAATTACCAACCGAGAATTTCTCATTTCTTTTCTAACAATTTCATCATTCCATCGTGCTCATACCCATATTTTCTTGGTTTGTGCTATTTATAAAATAAGTAATTACTTATTGAGCTGTAAATTAAGGAGGCAACCGAGAATTGGCGGCAAGTTGTTAGCAAATTGACATGTTTATGACTTGGCCAGGTGTGCTGCCTCATCACGCCAAATCGGTGCTAATCGATGAGGAGTTAATTTGCTCGAGTTATTAATATCCAAACGCGGGGCAAAAGTTAATTAAGAGTGGAAATTTCACCGACCCCGATTTTCGTCACTTGTGCAATCGTCACTAAATCAATGAACTGATTAAAGTTGACGTTTTCTGGTATTTTCCAGTCGGTTGGATTAATCAAATATACAACTCTGACCTTGCGATTGTTTATTAGCAAAGATGACGACTATTTGAATTGATCATCTTTATATATAACCAATACGTCATTATTTCGTGGAATTAACGAACCAATTCTTGATATCTGTTGCGAAAAATCCATAACTTGAAATGAATTCCAATCTTTAAAAATATTGTTTTCGACGATGAGTCATGCGTGATCCTTATGATCTCTACTCACGTGAAATCTGCGCAGTATGTTATTAGGTCATCTCAGTATGAATTTAATGAATGTTGTTTTCGCCAAATGTGACTTACAATTATTTTAGTAAAATGTGAATAGCATATACAATGTCGCAGACAGTTGGAGTCACCTCTACAAGGATGACTAAATCTATAACCATGAGTAATAAAAGATTTTAATTGAAAAACCTTAAGGTGAGGTTTTGCTAACGTGAACGTGAGAAGGCCGAAAAAATGAAATTCAAGAAGGAACGTGTAGATGTAGATTAAAAGCCGGGGGTGACATATAATGGATGATAATGTTCGCAAATTTCGATGTATGCATAAAGAGGTGAAAAGCGCTGATGGGAATTTTTTACCGTCGATTTTGGGTATTAATCACTGGAATCGACAGCGTTAACGCTACCGTTTATAAAGGTATAAAGAGTGAGGTAAATGTTATTAGTTCTGTTACAAAACATTTTACCACTAGGGAGCGATGGGTTGTAGATTGTGCACTGTGGAATAAAAAAAATCGATTCTTCCGTTCGATTTATTGATACTTCTTGTATCGATACCGGGCGATTCTCCAGAAATGGAGGAGGGAGACCCTCTTGGGGCTTCTTTAATAAAAGTTGGGATATTTTAACATAAATGAAGACTTTTAATAAAGTTAGGAAAAACAGGGCATCATGAGACAATACGTGCGTGAACTCAATAATATTTGTATTTCTATCTGTATTTATATTTGTATGTATTTTGTGTACTTCGTATGCTGTTAGACGCCTTGTTTGTCATGTAGTAAACATCACACTACCTGATAAGTTGGGTGCATCCGCGCATAATGGAAAATCGAGCTGGACTTGCGCCCTAAATACCTAATATCTTGTAGTAAATATGGTAATTTGGCAGTAATAAACCAGTAGTAACAGAACAATGCTTAGATTCACTTCACAACAACGAAGAGCCTAAGAACATCAATGATGAATGTTTAGCCTTTCAAGTGTCTCTACAATCTACTCCTTCGACTTGTGCTGCATCTGGTGATCATGCAAGTTGCCGTCATTCTATGCAGAAAACTTATACCTCTGCACCATCTTCTAGAGACTCCTAAAAAGTACCAGTCCAGAAGGTTGTGACTGACCGCCTCCTTCCGGCGGCATATGTACACAGGAACATTTTAAAAACATCGCAGGGCCAAATTGTTAAAAAAAAACGGAACAGTGCCGCCAATATCGGGACGATACCTGACGCATCGTCCCGATATCAAATTAAAATAAGCCGACTCAATTGGGTCCCTCCTTGTTGTAAATAGGGGTTATTCAAATGAGGCACGCTGCTTGAGTCAATGTAGTTGATTTACAAATGCATTAATAGATCTACCATTTTGGTTAATTAGCTGCATATACGTTGAATTTACACATTTATTCGAACCTACTGTATATAATCTATAGAACGTCTTCTCTTTTTATCAAAGCGAATCTTTAATATTTCTCACGTTCCTGTTCACATTCGATGTTCCACACTTATAGAGTTACCTCTGTCTATAACAAAGTTAAACTCGCCGAAGTTCAACACCAAGTTAAACTTAAAATAGAAATGAAGAGACTTAAATCGTGTGCCGAAACTTCTCGTATTTCGTGAGGAACCAAGTTCAAAGTCAGCGGTTATGTCGTAGAATATTATATGTGAGCTCTAACTGTATTAGTGATGTTAAATGTGATAAGGTCAAAGGTCTTCAAAGGCGTGGGCCGTTGCTCAATTCATGATGACTTCGACTATTACAAAATTGATTCACAGACGTCAGAGGCATATAATTAATACGGGAATAAAGCTTCGAGCTTAATTTCCAACTCTGCCTTACTTATTGTTGGAACAAACCATCAAGATTTTGAGTAGCTTAGGAATAGATTTTTAAATTTTATTTGAATGTAAGAGTTTTATTAATTATGCAGAGCACGTTTTCCTCACCACTTTTTCGTGTCTTATATTCATGTATTTATTTTTGCACCGCATTGCCTTTGATGATGAATATTTTTAATCCAAGGCACGTTCATATGGTCTCGAAAAGAGGAAGTGAAAAGAAGGCTTTTCCATGAAAGCTGTGTTGAGGAGATATCATTCTCCACAGTGTAATATTTAAAAATTGGAATCTGCCTGCTTATTTTTTTTTCACATTTCACTTCAATGATCGAGTGCTGGGGCTTAGGTAACGGAATTTCTAACATAATCTGTAGGAAATTAAATGTTTGATGATTTTTGCTCTTATATCCTGGTTTGACCAAAATTTTGTTATAGCAAATGTCGAATAATTTTTGGCAACATTATTACATAATATATCAAAATTACCTGTGTCTTTAATCCTCTGTATGAATATTCCACCTGCTGCTTTTCTAATTCGGTGACAAGCCCATCAGAGGGACTCTCTGATCGTGCATCTTCCTGCTCTCTAAGGGCATCACTGTTTTCGCTCTCCGCTCGTCCTTCGCTTCCTTCACTGTCCTTTTCACCATAGCTACTCCCTGAGGCGGTAGTACTGGAATCACCACTGCCACTGCCCTCTCCCGTCGAACTCAGCCGACGACGATGGTGCTTCTCATACGAACTCATCCCGTACGAATCGTACTTGGGCCGATTGTATGAGTTTTCCGTCGATGTGGTGCGAATCGAAAGTGTGGAAATTCGATGTTCCAGCGGAATCGAAGCTGTGCTTGTCCGCGTCGAATACATCTGTAATAATCGAGAGGAAAGCCAATTAAGTCCCAAGCAATCCAAGCTACAGGTGCAGGTAGGAATTTTTAATTATGCGGCCAATGCTGGCTGTGCTGGGAAAAGCTTGTGCAATGTTTTCGTTTTATTCTAGGCGTCGCTTTGCATTTTATGTTACAATGTACGTAGATCCCGAATGCTTTTTGTACAAACTCATGCATTATGCAGTTGAGTTTGATGCCGGCAGGCGTTGAGGGAGGTTAATACGTCTGATGATAGCGGCAGGTGGTGGCAGCAGCCCAGCTTCTGCATATTATCCGGCAAGATAAAACCTACGCGTACAATGACTTTGCACATTGAAGTCGCACCTACCTCGGCTAGTGTCAACTAATTTAAGCAGGGTTTATTAGTGGTGGAATATTACAAGTTTTTCTCTTTTTTTAAGCATATTTAAGCAAAGTTTATTATGGAATAGATTCACTTGACATGATTTACAAGTTACAAGGTTATAATTTAGGGACCCTGAATATAAGTAATTATTGTGATATATAGTATACGCTTTAGAGAATATTTTAAATGTTTATTAAAAAAAATTGATACCACTACAAAACTTAGCTACAAGAGGTTTGTTAGCGTTTCATATGGGAAGAGTTTTCGAATGCAGCATTTGTGATTTACATATGTTACTTAGATCACTCAGGTCAATACAAATGTGCAAGTCCGTGTTCTTTTTCCGATTTTTTTCGTGGTCTGCAGAGCCAAAGTAATTTAATTTTACATTGGGCGACATCGGAAACTTGAAGAGTGTAAGTCACAACACATCAAAAGTCGTCACATGAAAAATGGCAAAATAAAATACTTCGCGGTATGTGGAGGGGATTAGAGATTTGCTACAATTATACATGGAACTGTCAACAAGGTTAACTTTGTCCCCGGCTAAGTGCCATTATACTGGAAACTAGAAGAGTGCAGAACTTGAAAATCACACCAAATATAGAACAACATGCAACACTACTAGTTACAATATTGTAAATTAATATTTGCAATAAATATATAACAAAATGTTACAATATTGTGAAAGTATATCATGTCTATTAAGTTTCCAATTGCCTCTTCGACGTAATTCTCGTAATGAAGTAGTTCCATTCAGCATTTTTTTTACAAAATTTCGTGAGAAAATAAAGCAAAAAATAATAATAATAATCGAAACAAAAATCCTTGGTAATTAGACATTTTTAAGACTACAAATTTTACGAAAATCAAAAAATTGAATTTGATTTTCTCAAATTACAAAGAAACGACGCAATCTTTAAATTATAATAACTAAAGTGAATACTAACTTATATAACTTTTAAGTAATCAAAATATATTTAGGCATGACGCAGCCATCATACTTCAAAGTAAGTTCCGTTGAACACCTTCAACTCTCAAATTTATTTCAATGAAATGCTGTTACATCAACATGCCAAATGCAATTATCACGATTACAAGAACAATTGCAACTGTAACTTTAACAATAAGCCACTCGAAATTGCAACGCGCACTCTGAATTTAACTATTGTTCCAGCAATAAAATGCAAAAATCCACAAGCGAAATTTGAAATGCGAATACTATAAAACGCAAAAGGAGCTGCCAGTTATAATTTTACTACTGTCGTGTTATTACTGAAAGTAGAGCAAGTTTTCTTACGCTTTGTCTTAAAGTCTGCAAAAAAAGTCGGCGTTGGTTTCGCATAGCGGATACGAAAATAAAACATGTGTATAATGTTTATAATAAAAGTCACGACAGACGCGCACTTGTCGGGTGGACGGTCGGCAGCCGACCGCAAATTGGATAATGCACATTTACAGTTTGTGTATGTTGCCTAGTAGATATGTTATATTTCTGCATAGTGTAATATTAGCAACAATTTGCGCTGCATAAAGTAACAGTATTCAATTACTGATTCCGCAGAATGTAACACATGCGGTTGTGTCATTTCGTCGGAGACAGAGAGCCGAAGGATGCGCTGATTTATTATTGCAGCGTTATTGCTGAGAACCACCATCGCTTCGATAAGAAAATTAATAGAGTCGACAAATTGCTATCCTTTTTTGCTGCCGTCTGTAATTGAACTTCAGTCGACTTTCCAGACATGACTACTACAAGGAGTTGAGGAAAAAACGCGTCGAGAAAATTGAGGATGGAAAAACCCGAAATGTAACATAGCCCAGCAATCGATCGAGGATAGCAGAAGAAAAAAGCAAGATCAGTTGTCGCGGGAAGGGTCGGTCGATGCGCGTCGGAGACAATAAAATTTAACAAAAAGTTTATTGCGACACGTGTCTTTGAATTCCAATTTATATTTTTATTCTGTTTGTAAAAAGAATAGCTGAATGAGCTGTCAGTATCAGAAAATATCTATAATTAAACACAGATTATCACGGTTTTCCATTTTTTTTATCTTTACTTTCACAATTCAAATCAATAGAAATGATTCGAAATAATTATTAAATACTAACATTTGCATTAAAATTTTATAAAATTATACTTTCTATAATGTAAAAACGCAGAGAATGACCATGTCTGTAAATTAAAACTGCGCGTAGACCAAACGAGTGCATGATGCATATGAAAGTGCATCTCTAATTGAAGATAATTAACATTAATGATGGCTAATCGCCATTGTGCTTGCGCCCATATTCGTCTCGAGTCGTAAAACTAAAACGATGCACATACGCATGAAACATCCTCCAGTGTGCACTGGATTATTACATTATTATATGTATTATGTTTTTTACATGTGTAATAGCCCATTAAGCTATTGAACAACTCACAAGAACTTGTACCGGCAATGAACTTTCAGCGCGCTGGCATTTTCGTTACTATCTTCATTAATTAGCAAAATCAACGGTATTTAGCCAACTTCCCTTATAATTTATTTAGTCACTCTGCAAACCGACCCATGACGGATAATTGCGAATGTATCAATGCGGATTCATGCTAGGCATTAGTTAATTATCATCCGGTTACAACGACAATTTGTTGAATCTTACGATGGTTTGCTAATGTTTTTGTTTGTTGTGGAGAAACTACACAACGCAATTACTTGGAAATTTTCCTGAAGAAATATAAATGCTTCTTTTAATAGTTATATTACTTGACTATGTATATAAACCTAATACAATAAATAGATATACCTTTAAAATGAACATTCATTTGATTTGATGAACTTAGTTAAAAGCATCAAAATCTGAAGCATACATTGTTTGACACAAGTCTAATGACAATGTCAGACAATGACAAATGTTGCTTACGTCTCAAAGTTCCTGATATCGTGTTATTGTTTAATTTAATGCCTGGTAGTTATATTGTTATACATAACTGTAAATATTGTTATTGCGCTTTCAACTGAAGTCCAAACAAACCGTCGTGAAATTTGTTACCGTGGGGACGAATGCGACTGTCTCTGTTTGGTGATGTAATTCTTTTCCAGTTTCGCACCTCAAGAAATTCGCTAAACATCAACAAACATTAAACAAGCACGTCAGAATATTAGTATAGAAGGCAACAGTCAAGAATGTCAGAAAACATTTAGTATAACGAACAACAGAACTTTGTAAGAAAACAACGCATTGGCTTACGTCCTCAGTTTACTCATTGTCTTCAAGCATGTTTCATCACAGGTTATAATTTGCCATGACTGGATTAAATTGGTTATGATGAGCGCGTCGTTGCTTGGTATCGTATTTTTTAAAACATCAGTATAGACTGGATTAAACGTATCTGTTTAGAGCAGTGGTTCTCTATGTGGAGTCCGCGAGCGATAGGCTGGATCCGCTTTGGAGCAAAATTGACCAAAATTCTAAATCGTGGTCCCCATGGGGGATTAGTCAACTTAAGAATAACCCCAATGGAGAACAATTTTTAAAATATTTAAAAGAACGAACAAGTTTTTAAAAAATTGAAAGCCGCTGATCTGATAAATCGTGTATATTTTCGTATAGCTAATGCTAGTCCATGGAGTTGAAGAGGAAAATAGATTTTTTATTATATTTTACATTTTCGGGGTATGGAATATTTTCTGTGAAATTTCATAACGTGCGCAACCCGGTTCATTATGCATGCATGCATTCAACCTCATATCGGCGGGCGACTATCGCAACTTCGATTTTCGCTGCTAGCGAGTTTCAAACCTGCACACCGAGGCCAAAACCTCTCTGTTGGAATAGATTCTCATTTTATATATTCCACAAATTGTGACTTAACCTCGAAACTGGCTTACCATAAATTGATATTTAAGGTTGTGTTTTCATATTCTCTTACCACACTTCACCTTATGTATTTTGATGGGTTCGTTAACATGTCCTCGTCTTTTTAGACCTTTAAAACCCACAATTGTAACACAACGTTACGGCAATAGTACATAAAACACGTGTACTTAAAATTACTTTAAAAATGACGACGAGACAAAGTTTATATTTTTCTATGGTGGTTTAATATCCCGGAGATAAAATGCCAGCGTTTTGTCCCGGCCACATTTCACACCTTCGCCCATTCCGCAAAAAATGGCAACATCCTCTCGTCCATCCTGTCAGTCGCCTGCCAATTTATCGGCGCGTATAATCAACGCGTCCCGGTGGCGCTAAATGGACAAAAGCGAGGGTCGGGAAATTGGGCTTTCGCTCCTTTTAACTTGCTTTTTCCATCGTCATTTTCCTCGCATCGTGTGCCTGGTGTGCACTATTTTTAACCCTCCCAACCGAGCAGCACGGCCTGCGAGCGTTTTACGCGCTTTCCCACATTGTTGCTGCTGCGTTAGGCCGCGTGCTTCACGAACGACTTGCTTATTAGTTCACTTTGTTGCTACACGTGTCTATTCGTCGGGGGCCGTTGCGCAATTTGTGCCAAGTTTGCAAATTGCGCCTAATATGCCAGCTATTTTCATTAGCGACAGGACGCATACGTTTTTGCTATTTGTCAGCCAATCATATACAACACTTTACTGATACCACGTTTTGCCTCCCCATGTGGGTGCACGATCACACCAACAGCAAACGTGACATAAAATTGCTCATTCCTTACAAATAAATCCAATATAATCGATATAATTATTCCAACGTTTTATTTTAGAAAACGTGATAATATGTCAGCTATTATGTGCATAGACGCGAGGACGTCAATTGTAATTACCAAGGAGTTGTACAATGCGCGTGTTAATCACCTACTAAGTTATGTAGTTGTGCGTTTTACTTTGATCTCCCATTAATTTCTCGTGTTATTAGCGTTTAATTAAAGTTCGCGTGTGTGATTAAAAATTTTAATTTTTCATGGAAATAAGCAATCATTATTCCACCTTGGTACTATTAAAATTTAATTGAACTTGGCTAAGCAATGGATGCATAATAAATAAGCAATTTTTTTGTATTACTATTATCAAGTATTGACAAAGCATTGCTATCTTATCTAATATTAACGTGAATAAACACGATAGCATGGCTAATAGGCAGAGAAATATATAAAACCATCACGTGTGTTTATCTCTTGATAAGCTGAGTAAGTATGAACGTGTTATATTGTATTCTAGGACACGCTATCCCGTGAGAAATCCACGATTTATTCTAGTATTATAAAGCAGCGCTATCCAATGTGTGGGCTACGATCTGACACCGGACCGCAATTTAGTCCGAACTAGACATGTCAGATGATAAGGAAATATCAATATTTGTCGAAATCGATAGTTTCAATTTTCCCATATATCAATATCGAAATCTAGTCTTGAAAATATCGATATTATCAATATCGATCATATCGAAATTCCACAAGAACGCCATCTGTAAATGGGTTTCAGAACTAGTTATAGTTCCAAGTGATCTACTGTGATCACTAATTTACATGGTATCTCGGACTCATACAGCGGCTTCAGCTGTGTTACTAACCTGTATTTGGGATGATAAATAGAAGTCCAAAATGAGAATAATTTATATTTTCGTATTTTCGATAAATGGCAGAAATTGTTACACATATCGATTTTTTTATTAATTTATTATCGATATTTATATTATGAAATTGCCGATTTTTAATATAAAAATTTTAAATTTTGATGATATTTTCGGACATTTGCTAATAAATTCGCTATAAATATCAATATTCAAAAGAATTAAGGCGATTAAATTAAATTTAAGATAATTTCGATATAATTAATATCATTTAATTAATAAAACTGAAATCATATATTAACCCGCTTTCTTTAGTTATTAACTTGAATTAATACGCATTCATGGTTTACAATTAAAGTCTTGCCTGGAACTATAATCTGCACATCTGCGTCTACAAAGTGATGTGGTTTGTTTAATTTTAAATCATGTTAGACAGTTTGGTGGTTACGTGAAAGACATGTCAAAACGATATTCAAAATTTCTATATCGATATTATGGAATATTAAATTATCGATAAATATCGAAATTTTGAGGCCAATATATCGATATTATTATATCGATATATTTATCAATATCGATATTTTTTGACATGTCTAGTTCGGACCTAAATTTCGGCTGGGCACAGCAAATGAATTTACATATTTCATCGATTTTGAACGGGGTCCAAACGAATGGTAAGGAGAGTACAATTTGACGGCTATTGTTTTAAACTACTAAATGTTAAACAAATTAGTTGTTTATTAGGTTTAAGATTTTGCCTTCATTATTGACATTAATTCCACCATCATATAAGTGCACAAACGCCGATTTTATAACATCATTTAAATATTCAAAAGTCAACATTGCAATTTTGCATAAGTGACACAAAATACAAATAATAAAACGAAAACGAATTATTCGGAAGTTGAAAGCTAGACAAGTACACAAGTGCCCATGCATATAAATACGTACAGATTGATTCGCTACTGCGGTTAGTCCACTTCAAGTTATTGACACGTGTTAGTCTGTCGTGACCTCATCAAAACACAGACCTCCAGCAGTTTCTCGTTTGTGGTTGGATGGATAATACCCAGACACAATTGAATGAGCAAGCTGGCTATGTGCTGGGCGAAGCATGAATGCTACAAGCCGCTAAAGATAGGAAAATATTAATAATCGTAATGCTATTAGCCACAAACAAAGAAGGGAATAGCGAGCATAATTTCCACTGTCTACAGGAAGTGCGAAATATTTGGAGCATGCGAATGATGAATTCAACTTTTACGCTCTGAAAGGCGTTCCAAGTTAGTACCCATTCTTTTTGCCTATTGATGATAAAGGTGAAAATAAATTCGAAATGTTTTTATGTTTCGTAATCACTATGCTTAAAAATACGTACATTAGCCAAATCACTCCAGTGGTAATGAACTATAAATAAACTTGCCAATAAAATTGTATTTTTTATTGCAAACTTATCACAACATAGCGATAATCCTACGATTTAATGGGCATTTCCCAATTACACATCGTTTATAGCAATTGTTTATCTGTGGCCTTGTTTGGCATAAATCACAGAATTTCAACATCCTTTCCGATTTCCATTGCGGTGATATCCATGCAAGCGTTTGAAAATGTTGGCGTATGCCGATCTCATCGTTCGGAATCGTTGAATTTCGAAATCGAATGGATCTCACGACACGTGCAGCGTCGCCGCACGTTTTTGTTCGGAGAAGATGAGCTTTTAACGACATATGCCCCGAGGGCTGCCTGCGATCAAGGCGGTTAGCACATGTGCTCAAACAAAAGGTGATCGTGTATGCACTTTATTTAATGCACTGCACAAAAGAGTTAGTGTATTTTATGACAATATGAAGTACATCACAGTTTATTTGTTTACCCCAAACTGCATAGCTATATAAACCAGATAAACTACTTACCTACTTACTTACCACTTCTAGATAGGTAAGTAAGAGGTGATCATTCGTCAATCCACTAGATAACTTCATCAATGAATGAATCACGTTTTCTCGGAATGCACAAACGCACCTATCAGTGGAAATGAATCCACAGTGCGTGTTTGTACACTAAGCAAACTTTTGAGTCAAACATCTTTAAACAAATTATACTCAACCCTATCCTCATATTAGTCATAGGTTAAATAATTTAAAAACTCGTGTCCAAGCACCTGTTTTCTTATGAAATTAAAATTTCTAAAGGACTGAACATTGCAAAGTGCGAAAAATTAAATGGAAATTAAAATTACCTCTGATTACCTTTTACTTTTTTAATACTGATTAGTACTAGGAACCTTGTGCGTTTCCTTGTTAATTTCCCTAATTGCCTATTAAGTTTCACGATTTGCTTGCCAGTACGCCTGCACTAATCACGTAATAACGGCGTTAATTTGCGTAACTTTAATGATGTACCTTTTTATGCACAATTGGTTTTCCAAATTTAAAAATATAAAATTGTCGAAGTCTACCGCCGCTTGTTCCAATTGCATCTGCAATAGGCGATGATTGCATTGCCCTGCCACTCTGTTGGAGAGCGAAATGTCAAATTTTAGTTAATGGTCGCTCTTTGACACAATGACATTGCGCAAATTACAGACCATTTAATTTCATTTAAATGCAGCGGATTTAATTGAATTCTCCCTCGCAAATGCATTGTTATTCCGCCAATCTGCACAACTCTTGTCACTGCATGGGTTTGTAGTAATTAAATAATCTATCAAAAACATGCTGTAAAAGTCATTCCACATTAATTTTGGTATAAATAAATGATAATTCTGTGTGGGTTTCGTATTGAGTGTCATTTAATGAGATTTTATTCGATATTTTCGATTATTCATTGATTGTGAAGGATATATGTTGAAATTTGCATTCGTAGCCATGTAATGGTAGGCGTAGAAGTTATTCAACTCTATTAAATTATCATTGATGGCACACGATACGTTGTTAAGGTTATAAACATGTCTGACACCCGCATACATAAATCTATTATCTCCATCTTTGCAAAGTTTCACGCACTTCCGTAATGACTCACGCCCCACATGCATGCACTTTTAAAGTGCGAACAAGAACGTGTTATTCATAAGCCATTGTCACGATTCGCTTACGCATAAAAATTTCCAATATGAAAATGTCACCGTATAACCAGAAACCATTCTGGCATAGATGCTAAAGTAAACAAAAGCATTAAAGTATGCTCTACTAAACCTTAAGTAAAAAAAGTCATTATAGTTGCATAACAGAAGTTTAACACCAAACGTTCAGTAAATTTTATATTTCTTTGTTGCTTAGAAATATCATCATGAAACTAAGAATTGTATACCGCTGTGTATAATTTCTTATAAGGAATAATAATTTAATTTCAACGAGAAGATGCAATTACAACTAATAATTAACGATGTTCCTTATAATTAACATGCAATAATTGCAGTTTTTAAACTTTCTAAACATAAATTAATATTATTTACTAAACAACCCGTATAATTCCACTTCGTTTCTATTCTAGTGATGTCTGAAAGTTGATCTTTTAAACCCTCTGACTTAAGTCATGCCTACATGACTGGAGTATTAATATTGAGGCATTTTGTGCAGGTGATAGTCCTGTTGGCAGACATGTCTACAAAATGATATAAGAACGTGATTCTGTAGCTACTGCACGTTGTGCTGACTGATGACAGCTGATTTAATGAGTATTTGTGAATGGTAACGTACCCGAAGAACAATGGACTCTGACTCAGGCTTTCACCAATTTCTGTATTTTTCTTACTGGTTATGCGCATTGTTCCATTTGTTTCCTTAATCTACGACTTCTATCATAGGCTGAGATGTATTTCCTGATTGATGATATTTCAAGCGTAACGATGTTCCAAAGAATTAGGTATCTGACGTAATTTTTCAGACACCAGAATTTGCTCTGAAAAGTAGTTAGTTCTTATTGTTTTAATAAAAAGGTCAAATCAATTAAACACACGACTAAAGTAAAACTAAATATATTCCGATTGTTTAATCAATTCTTTCATTATTAGATGTATCAGTAATTACTGTGATTGGCTTAGGATACGAGGAACAAGATACAAGTTTTGAAATGAAGATTAGAAGTTCTTATAATTTCATTTCTGTAAAATTGCCTGATTGATTCCTGGGAATCAATCTCTTTCCGTTTATATTTCACAATAATATCCGAATTTGTAATGTCTATTATCACTGCCTTCTGGTCCTATGAACAGTCCTTCAATGCTGATACCTCGTGATAGCACCTCCTGATCCAAATTGTAAAAGAAAATGATTTCGAATTACGCGTATTGTTTATTAGAATCTACGAAAAATCACCGCGATAAAATCATCATTCACCGCTAGTAAAGTTACCTCGTGCAACTGACTGCTAAATAAAAACAGTCGCTCAAGTAACGATTTAGATATTTTTTCATATTCGGTCAAAGACATGAGTGAAATTTAAGAATAAATTTTTACATTCTTGTGTTTACCATTGCGAAGGAATGACTTAACTGTCCATTATAGACGGATACTCAGAAATTATAAAACTATGAAAATGAAGAAATAGGGTAGAAAATTCATTCAAAAGTAAAAAAATTGAATATTAAGAACAAAAATGAAACGCAAATACAGGGAAATATATGTTTTAATCTGTGAAAAATATCTCAAATGTCATCACTGCTTTCTACTCTTTATATCTCTTTTTCCCTATATGTGAACAGGTAAGCATTTCCAATGTCTTCTCTCCTTAATTTCGCACTTTTTAATAAACAATGTCCCTCAACGATCAACTTCTTCTGTCCTCTATGAGTTTCAGTCATTGTTAAGGAATCCCTCGCAATTAATTAGCACGTAAATTCAATAAACAGCGGTTTGATAACTAATGAGACACATTCACGAATATGCAGAAAAATGCTGAACATTACTGAACTACTGAACGTTTATTATGAATTCGGTGAAACACAATATTCTGAACAGAATATTCTGTATATGTACTCATTTTATAGCTGATTTGTTTTCATTACGATAATATCATATGAATCTGATTGTTTGAACTTGCATGATGCAGGCGCGGCGGTCCGAGGACGCCCTAGTTTAAGATGTCAATGTTGTCTTTAATATATATTTCAATTGATCTCCGTTTCCATTTGAATTAATTATAGATTGGCTGCACGTAATACTTTTGTTTACTGAATAATATTCGGTAGGCGCAGTGCCCCCGGTGCACCATCCAAACACCTCGGTGATTTTACCTTGCGGTGATTTTTATAAGTGGTGAGTTTTCGCGCGGTGATTTAGTAGCGGGGTGTTCCGCGTTGAATTTATCAGCTTCCGTTTTATTATTATTCATGACAGTAAATTTAAAAAACTTCAAATGGTTAAATTAATCCAAATAAATTAATACAAATAAATGAATTAACACAAATAAAAATTGCTTAACTTGAAACAATTCACACATATCAGGAAAGTAAAAAATTGTCTTGTTCGTTTCTGACAATGAGATATACTCCGCGTAAATTCTGCTCGCATACACCAGCTTACTCCCTAAATCAAACGCGAGTATAACTGTTTTACTTAATGAATGAATTAAATATATTTGAGAATGACCTCAACAAAAATGCAAAATTCGTCCGGATATTGCCAACAGAAATATAATTTATAAACCCATTTATTAATAATTTATATAGCTAATAATAAATTAGTGTTTGTACATAGCGTTGCAAATTTCATTGTTTAATGAATTAAGCCAGCCGGCGCCCAATACTTTGGTAAACTGCTCTTCTCCATGAATTAGCACATTAATTCGTAAATGGCCATACAATTCATAACATACACCACACTAAACAATCGTCATTATATTCAATTCGCTATTTAATTTTGCTCAACAATTTTCAAGCTGAGGATTCTACGATTTGTGCAGGCGTTGGCCGTATAAATATTTATTAAAGCATCTTGCATGCTTAGTTGAACGATCAGCAATACGCGCTATTTGTTATGCTTTGAATGTTTAAGTTTGTCGTTGAATTACGTGTGGTAAGCGAATGTAATCAGACACTGTACAATCTGCTAGTCTGGCAGTCAAAAATTGCAAACTATTCTACTGATTGCAGCGGAATAATTTGCAGCAGTGGACTTTGAAATTATAAGTTGCGAACTTTCGTTCGCGAAATTGAACATTGTGTGCTCCGCTGCCTGCTAGGCTTTTAGTTGTAGATTTCGAGTGGGAATTGCTTTTTGTTCCTCTCGGCACACATGTGAATGGGTAGGTAAAAACGAGATGTGTTTTGGAGCCTTTGCTTGTCGGTTATCTGACAGTTAAAAGTTCGCAACTGTTCGTGTCGTGGCGGATTTAAGCTGTTTTTTTTTGCTACCATTGACAGGTTTGAATTCGTTAATTTTGTTTATTTGCCCACCGAAAACCAGACATTATGAGAATATCTCCGGATTTCTTGATTTCAAGCAATAAAATTCAATTCTCGCCTGAATAATTCGTACCACACTCTAGACTTGAAAAAAATGTCTCATCACTTTTATCGCCTTTATAAATCCAAAAAGCTAGCGATTAAACTTTTATGGTACGCTTAAATTTGAATTCGGAGATTATTTAATACATTCCTGCAGCCTTGGATACTGAACGTTCAAACTCACAAACTTGAGGACCACGTAAATTTCCGGATACGTAAAACGAGACGAAATCTTCATGAACAAATAGGATTAGAATAAATGCCTTTCCAAGCGAGAGTTTGAGAAAATTTTGGTCTAGGGTAGAAGATGAGATAATACCGTTGCCCTTGATTACGTCAGCGTCGAGGAATCTTTGTAATTTCAGGGCTAGGGAATCCAACCTTGAAACCGCGACCCTTCATAAATCTTTGTCGGTTGCGCTTTGTGGGCACCGCCATCTCAGGTAAAATAAAGTCTTCCTCTTTCGTTTTATGGCTTCTTTCCGAATACGCCCTCGTTTTCCAATGCTGTGTTTGCACTGACAGGTAGTTCTAATACCGTAAAGTAGATAAGTTACCAGGTTGACTTTGGTATGCATTAGTAGCTAAAGTTGAAGAAGTTAAGGCTGTCACTGTTTATTTATATCTGCTTCTTAGTATTCTGCCTACAATGAAGGTGTTTTACTATCTACCCAATGGACGAGCAAACACAAGAAAAACACATTTTCCTGGAAACATTCTGGGCTGTGTTGAGGTTGTACGTGTTGTGAGAATAGCGTTGAGGTAAATGTATTAGTCGTATCTTTTGTTGTGTGATAACGTGACGAGAATAATACGTTTTTGTATGTGGTAAACATGTTTCGGGTGATGACAACACGATTTAACAAACCTTGAATATAATGCTAAATACGAGAATCTTACTTGAACGTGTCATCGTGTACATCTTTATTTTATTATTCTGAGTCATTCATTTTAACGAAATATATTCAATGTAACTGTAACAATATAAGTGTATTTAACCTCAATTTGAAAACGATCTGAAATTTAATCTTTCCCTCATTTTTGTATCTAATTTAAGAACTAATTTATTTCGGTTTATTTTGACATCCCTTGTGGCATTACTCAAAAATGTTCACTTCCGTCACATAGGTCGCACGTTCATCTATCTTTTTTTTTCAGTGGCATTCGTAAAAATGTTTGGATATGTTATTACGACCGTGGTGTGACGTCTCACGCTTGTTTTGAAGCAATGTGTGTGCAATATGTAGAATTATCTCTCCCTCTGTGTACGCATGGAAAACAGTTTTATTTCTCTCTTTCTCGCGTGAAAATCTACAAGTTTTACCGGTCTTGCACGCTGTGCGCCCATGCATGCTTCCTCTATATGTATTTTAATATTTATGCATCGTATTTTAGTGGTGCGGCTGGGCAAGTACTTGATGTATAGTACCGCATCCGATGTCTGCTTGTATGACAACGCTTGTATCAGGATGGTAGGCATAACTTGGGCCGGAATGGAAATTGTTGGGAAATATCTCGACCGATGAGTCGATGCATTGCGACGCGTGGACTGGGCATTGCACATCTTAATGGGTCGGTGACCGCTGAAATTCGTATGTGAAACCCAACATGATGCAAGACATGGCCGGCAAATTCTTCATCATTTCTTCGACTTCACTCTCAGCACGCCTGAATTTACGTTTTAAAGTTACTCATGCAGGAACACGTTGCATAAATGCTTACCTTTCCGATTACGAATACAATTTTTGATATGCAAGTTTTTAAAAAGTCATAACAATTGGCAAAAGCCATAGAATGAGGTGATTTATTGAAAATATTCAAGTAAAATATTGACAATAAATAATTATCTGTGGAAAGTTTACTTACGTTTGTTTAATTATTCCAATATCCACGCGCTATCACTTATTTACGTACGCTCGGGCACAGCACTATTTATTCTAGTTGAATATCATTGCTTGGTGGCCACATAAAATGGTTACACACTGTTGAACACTCTCTAGTGACTAGTCTTAATTAGCAGCGCACCAACGGAATTCCTTAGGTCTGGGTCGAATTGAAAAGATCGCACTTGCTTTTGCTGTTCAAAGGTATTTGAAACCGGCGCGAAGCTCGCCACCGATAAAAGCGCATCGAGCGACAGAGTACCACGGTATGAAGCGTACGGAGTCGGACGCACGAATGGTTGGTGGAAGCGCGCGACGAAACTGCCTGACTTGTCTACACCATGGCGCGTGGATATGCAGGCGACCAACACCGGAGTCGACCGGAGTTCTCGGCACTTGACGCTTGCGGATTGTGGACGACTATCCTGCCGCGCCTCTCCTGCCATCGGCTACATCGTCAAGCTCATCAATTCTGCAGTATAATAATACCTATTGCATTTGCTGCTTTAATTTGGTATTGATGAAGTATTTGCTTAGAGCGGTATAGATTAAGCTCGTTCGGAATGTATGGAATTATGCAGGTCCAGGTAAAGCTCGATGTTATCATTTAAATTGTTAAACTAACCTCATCCTAGTTTATCTATTACATTCTATGTGAATCTGCTGAAATTTAACCTTAAACTATCCTAAAATCTATTTGAATCTCAAAACTACAAACATACCAAAGCAATGGATGCTACGTTATTGCATAGTTCGTAATGTACAGTTCTCCAACTATTTCCAGAGGCGTTTGTGTCATGGCTCGCGGTCCCCCCATCGATAAATGTTGGTATCGATACTTTTGAAACTTCGATACTTTCGATACCCAAGTATCTAAGAAAATTATCGATATCTATTTGAATCAAAAATACACATTGGTGCGATCTGTTAATATATTTTCAAATTATTATTTACTCGTTACAGTAATCTTCCAGTATATTATCAAGCCAATGTTTCTGACGATACTATATGGGAGTTACATATGGAGAATGAAAAATATCGCGGTAATTGGGCACATTGGATTTTTCTTTACTAGAATTTGAATACTGAAAATTCATACATCATGTACGTTTCAACAGCCTCACAATCAGACGGTGGTATCTTCTACAAAGCATGAAACACCTAAATTTGTCGATTTTAAAAAGTTCGTTATGCGATTAAATTTCTTCTAGGTGTTTTTCATTGATAAATGTCATTCAAACAACGAGTGGAAAAGAGTTGACAGCACTAAGTATGAGACTCCCCGGCAGAGGTTCCCAAACATTTTATAGGCGCGGCTCCCTTTCTTTAATACACTCTTTTGGAGACCCCCTGTTACAAATATTTTATTCGGGCCTTTTAGATTTTGTGATAATGCAAAATCACAATACGCGTGTTCAGTATTTTTTCAAGGAGGTATCAAGGAGGTTCAGCTATTGAGGGACTTATCGCAGGGTTTTGGTAATAAAATAAGCCAACACGAGCATTTTGAGTGGTTCCGATTCCTTTGAGATCATGTATTGCGTGCCACTATATTTTCCTAGCTATTGAGGAATTTATCACACTTTTTCAGCATGAAGATCATCCAGATCGAGCATTTCTTGGCACTTCAGATTGCTCCGAAACATGAATGACCCTTCCATTTGTGTTCTAGCCATGGAGGGACTTGCCTCACTTTCTTAGGTATGCAAATCATTCAGCATGAACGTCATTTTGTGTATCTGATTCCTCTGAAGCATGTGTTGCCATTCAATTACTTGCTTCTGCTATTGCGGAACGAACTGTTTTAGGTATAAAATTCGCAAGCTCGAGCTTTTTTCGTGGTTCTTATTCTTCTGAAGCTTGTATTACTCTTCAATTTCTCTTCAAATTATTGTAAATTCTCGCGACTCCTCTAGGAGGCACACCTTCTCCAAACCGGGAAGCTTAACCCTACAGACTCAAGTAATACCAACATAGTCCATCCATGGTGAAGGAACGAAAATGAGAAGAAACCTTACCATGTCCCAATGGAATAGAGTGTGGGATTTATTGTACCACAATACATGAAATGAAATACATAAAAATGAAGGAGATTACGTGGAGATCCAGGAAGGCAGCAGGTGGAGGTGATCGGCTGGCGCTTGTCGTCAGGGCAGGTCGTGGATGGCGAAGGCCGGTGGCGAAATCACTGGTGGCGGCTGCCGGCTGTCGGAATAGTCGGTGGAGACGGCCGGTGAGGGACACGGTGAAGACTCTCGGTGACGGCGGACTCTCTGGTGGCGGCAGCTGTGTCGGGCTCGCTGTTTGTGGACTTCGATATCGAACTGACTCGGGCTGACTGAGTGACTGAATGAAGGTGATGGTGGATTCGTTGTTGGCGATGGCTTCCAGGTGATGACGACTGGCTGCTGATGGTGATGACGGCTGCCATGGCCGGAGTCCAGGATTGACTGACTGTTGATGGTGACGAAATGTTGACTATAAAAAATGAAAATGCTGACGCGACCATCTTTTGTTTGCTGCGGATCACGTACGTCTCGATCGCGCCGTATCGATTTTAACTTGTCAGCATTCTCGATGTTTAGTCTTGACGGATGCTGATTACGTGCTGATTACGGTTTGTTGATGCGGATAGTGATTAGTGATAGGTTTGTTGATCTTAATATTGTTTGTGCGGCAATGGATTGCCGCCACAAAAGTATGCTCAAGGAACATAAATTGGTTTACCGGAATCAGAAACAACAAATTTCCAAATCTATATTTTACAAAAATATATGATCCCTGCATACCTAGAAGAACTAACAGTTGCCTTTTTGTGAAACTTCACATATCCAAAATATAAAGATATAAACAATTTATACAGTATGTAAAATCCAGCAGATATAAAGTTTAGTTATTTCTGTTATGCCCAGTAAACATTACTTTTACTTCTTTTTCTCCCAAGCATCTCAGTTCAAACCCACATGCACATTTTAGCATATAAAATATGAGAATGCTTTCTTTTCTCCGGCTTGCATCTCATTATCAAAGCATTAATATTCCCAGCATGTCATTTTATAATTCAACTCCAGCGCAGAACGAATGCGAGGCGTGCGCTTATAGTTTTCTTAAATCTAAAATGGAAAACTTTTCGATTTCAATTTTGCGCTCGCATCTGGTACGCGTGATGCATAAACGTCGTAAATCCGTATAGGATGCAATGTTTCGTCGTTGCTCATCTCTGGATCGCCAACATATTCTCGTAACATTGATTCGATTGTAAAGAAAACTCAGCAACAAACCAAGTTTGCTTCCGGACCCCAATACGCAATATGTTTGCACCAAAAAGTTTGATTTTAAATTTAAATTTGTATTGGAGCAGCATCGAGTAAAGGATTTTTCGAGCGACTGTGGCGCTCATGTTTTACAAATTTACTTTTCATCGATGCGAAGAGGTGCCGCCAAGTGCGACAAGTTATTACCACATTTAAATTTCAAGTGGGTTCTGGAATTTCATCGTTGAAATTGTAGTGAAAGCTCGTCGAATATGATCAATGTGAGATTAAAGATGATTGATCACAGTTCCTTTAGGCTACGAGAAAAGCACATTTTCAAAATCTTTATAGTAGCAGGTCGGAAAGCCGGCCGCCGAAAGCGAAGCTGAATTGGTGGCCAATAAAACGGTTTTCTCGTGGGGGAAATTATGGCACGCTTGTGTTGGCTCGTCCTGCGTCGGTTTGTCTTGTTTCTCTTTTTCCATAGTTAAAAGAACGACTTTATAGTGGGTTGTTGTCACTCGTGCGCAACCCTTTTTTCTTTCGTGATGTGGCTGTCCTGTCGCTCCAGCCGGAGAGCACACACATATTCGTAGCGTGCTGCTGTTTGCACAGTCGACACGAGCTTTCCGCGCCCAGTTTCCACCGCGGTGACCATGGGGGCTTTGTTTATCCAGGCCGTACATTAAACGATCGCACGCTCAATTGCCTCCACTTAGAGCACCGCGTCGAGCGAGGGCCAAACCAATCTTCATCCATCTCCAACTCGACGGCGAATATCCTGAATCGATTTGGTTTTTCTGCCCGTTGCAGCGTGGAGGTATCCCAGGAATGGCACAACTTGTATTTGCACTTTGTACTTCAACCATCTATTCCTGAGTTTATTTTATTAAAAGATTTGACGGCGTTCTAAGAAAATTGCAGTCAACTTCACCTTAAAACTATTTGCCACAGCACCAAAATAGAATAATCAAATTTATTTAAATATGGATATAACCATATTATAATATGCATCTATTGCTAGTATTTGGAAATTGCTAGTATTTGAATTCCTAATAGTAGAAATTGAGCATTTAAATTTTGACCAAAAACAGGAGCAATTAAAGGAATTAATTCAATTGGATTGACATACACTGTAGGTTGGGTTATTGGCAAAATTGATTGAAGATATTAACTAAAAATTAACTGAATAAGATACATGTAACAATAAAGTAGGAGTTATTTTTCAAGGCTACAAAGATGTTTACTTCATACTTCATGCAACAGGCAAGTATTATGTTCATGAATGAAACCCACGCTGCAATAAGATAAAAATTGAATTGTGCGCATGCAATGAATTTCTCAGTTTAGTGCCGAGCAAATACCTGCGCGTATGAGTAGGTTTAATCACAATGAATTGTAGTATATGTGTATTAATGCGAATAGTACAAAGCCCCATAGAGTATAGTAGAACAATCTATAGAATAAAGTCGACTTATTGGAGGTTGGAAACGTATTATTAACTATGAGTAGTGTTGTTTGAGTTGGAATTGGAATAATGGAATAAGTAATGACTAATCGCTGTGAGGCACCGGTTTTCTCTTGCTGGAGAGTACGGGTAACACAACTAGAAATAGAGATTAATTGTAAAATTGCATTTGCAACACATTCCTATGCAATATGCTATTAATAAGTGGGTTTAAGCGCCATTAGACAATTATAGTCAATAATAAATATTCATATTATTAAGAAATACACTACTTAAAAAAATATATATATATATATATATATTAAAAATATTACTTTTATATATTTTTTCTTCCGAAACATATAATATTCCTAATAGATTTTAGTACAGTTTTTCTGAGTAGTTATAAGAAATCATTTAGTTAGTCTTGCGAATTTAATTTAGGACAATTACAATGTAAATAATTCCTAAATTTGCCAATTTAGTGATGATTTATTTGGTTATCTTTTGACGTCCGTTTCCGGTTGATAATTTGCGGACGATTTATGTATTAATGTGAATATATATATACATTACCAGCAATTGGGCATTGGCGCTGGGCAAATTTGTGCAAATCGTGATAGGCAAATGAGGAAACTTCTTGGAATGCTTATCGGTCATCTTGTGGTTGCAGCGACGAACAATACAATTTCGTAGCCAGCAAACCCCACTTTGTCATATCTGATGGGCATTGCAATCGTGTCATCAGCATGGCTAGTAGCAAACTGCCGAGAATGTTATCGCCGTGTTTTTGAACTTGTGGTAATCTGTATAATCAGGACTATTGTTCGCGCAAATGAGAAATACCATCTTGACATGTTAATTGTTTATAATCTTCAGTTCCTTGGCGTTTCGTTTCTCAGTCCCACTATTATTACACTTTCAAATATACTCGCAGTATGTAGTGTTGAATTTAATAGGCATGGAAACTAGTTGTGCTTTTAGGATTATTGTTTGGTGCGCAAACTGTACTTGTGCAGATCTATACACTTATCAGGTTTATGGTAATTATGATTATTGTGAATTGGGATGAACCTTGTACTCGCAGCGCAGTGTTCATGTTACTAGAAGTCAAATCCGCATTTAATGCAAAGTGGCAATTGTTATGCATCTTGATTTATGCTCAGGAAACGTGGGAATTCTTTATTTACCTGTTTTTTTCAAGGTCATCTAGATATTATTTCCTTGTTTCTGGCTTTTCAAGATATTTAATTATTATATTGCTGGTGTAGAAGGTTAAATAGGTAAAATAGCTTGCTTCCATACATCAAGGAATATATGGAACATTTCAATAACATATAAACGTTGTTTTCGGCAGTATAGAAAGGTAAGAAAAGGCAATTTACAGAAGAAATGCATTTGAAAGTCCGTGCACCTCGTGCCAAAACACGCATTACAAATTACTCTCTGTACGATGTATGTCTAGCAGAGGTATGTTGACTCTCACACAAAACCAACAGAAAACAAATTACCGTTGGTTCTGTAGAAATAGGAAACGATACTTTCGATGCGAAAACAATTCCATCAAACACGTTTGACACATTGCACGTATTTCACATTTTGTTCCCCAGTTGTTTGGTATATTCCGAGGCAAGTAATCATGGATAATCTATAGATTGTCATTGGCGGAAAGGCATTATTCATCGTCAGCACCATACCAACTGCTACAGGCTTCAACCCGCATGCAATAATTGAAATTTGAATTGACATTTGACCTCTCGGGTCTTTGCCTGCGAATGCTGTCCACATGCATCAACATCTTGTCAGCATCCATGTCCTCCGAGAGTATCTTGTCATCTCCGCTAATGTCCTATGTTCTGCCTTGTTTTAATGCAATCATAGATTCTACTAGATGGTACTAATGTTGTGTATTTTGGATTTTAATTAGCAGGGAGTGTCTGGGGCCAGTAAACATAATTTTGGAGTAAGATTTATTTAATTGTTGGGATTTTTCGGGGCCATACGAACTTGGGTAACAACTTGAACTTAAATAACTATCAGGACAAGGCTTTATTTATTATTTACAACCAGTCGTAACTCTGAAAGCTTGGATATATTTTTACAAGTGGGTAATTGAACATGAATTTGCCTCGGATTTTAGTAATTTGCGTCGTCGCGTTGGTTCAAAAACGTGAAACATACACGTTTTTAGCACTTAACTTTTACTTTTTATAGTTTAAACGCTTTTATATACACGACTTTATTTATTATGCTTGAACCTAGAAATAGTTTAGTACCAGAGAAGTTGGTGCATAACCAGATGCGAGATTATGCAAATAATCGAATAAATTGCCTTGATTTGCAATCACACATCCGACCTCAAAACACGCTTCATTTATTTGTACTTTTCTCTCTTAAACGTACGTAAATACAAAGTGTTTAACACACTATAAATATTTAACTAAAATTTACCTCATTTTCTCCCATATGTTATAAAAGTGACTTATTGTTAAACGTAAAACAACCAAATTTATGAACATGCTAATGTTTAAAGGATTTTCAATGCTGATGTAATGTCAAAATAAATTACAATTAAATTTATGTTCATATACTGTGTACGTGTTTGAGGTTAAGTTCATTTCGTTCATATTTTGCAATTTAATCCTCAAAACCTGTTAGTGTTACATTATGAGCGCAATAAATCCGACAAACGCGATGCCGAGACGCCAGCGAAATACTACAATTATGCCCCCATTTTTTGAATTGGATCAAAATGCATACGTAAATTTTATTTAAACATTAATTGATGTTAGATTATAACTAATAGGCGGTGCTGCCGGAAACACCATAAATCATTTCACAAATAAACCAGTTTTGTGCTTAATTTGCGGTTAATATTATAAAATTATATATAATACATTTCTCTTTTTGATACGGGAATAATCAATATGTGTCTGCAAAACAATTTATCCAAGTGAAGTGCCAACATAAAATGCAAATACGAAGATAACTCTTAAGCATAAATAGTTTCATAAAATTCTATCCCAGATGTAAAGTATTCAAGTTTATGCAGAATAAAAATTTTACTACACTGTTTATGAACTGTAGAAATAAAATCGAAAAAAAAAAACGAAATGAAGACTGTTCTCATTTCGTTTTTTTAATATTTTAATCAAAGTCAGTAATAAATTCTCAATTGATTTATTAGGTTAATGCGCATGAAAGTTGCTTTCTTTGAATGTTTAAATTTCAGGACAGTGTTGATGTCACGTGTCAGTGTTTAGCGACGAAAGTAAAAATGTAAATTAATGACCGAATCTTCAAACGACGATTAGTAAGCGATATTCAAATGTAATCGAAAGTTGTAGGCAGTTAGTTGTCGGATGATCACCACTAACAAGTATTATCGGTTTGACATTGACAATGATGTGACTAAGTCCCACCTTGCGAGTCATCCGAAATTAAGCATCAGCATCAATGGGTCACCAGTAACTGGGAGAAAGTCGAAATGTCTGCGAATGTCTGTATACAGTTAGGCGGCATATGAAAGTTGAGCACTTAAGTCAATGCAAGTCAAATAAAGATCAAATTTATATGCGCCAGAGATGTTTTCGGTTTCTTTTAAAGTAGGAACAGAAAAATTTTGAATTTCGAAATAAATTCTAAAGTACAGTTTAATATTTACTTTCCATTAAAAAAAAAACGAGTCAAAACCCGAGATGAAGATGTTCATGAAATGGAAATTTCCTGTTTATCTTGGCACATAAAACATAGATCTTTGTAAGCTCTGTAACTTTCAAAGCTTTAAGTATTTGCATCTCGTGACACAGATATGAATGTTAATTTGGCGTATAATTGCAAGATAGCTGTGGTGAAGAATTATTTGTGCCATTGGAAAAGAAAAGAAACGCGTTGGAAATGGAAACGTAACGCCCAAGTATATGTCACATCATTTCTCACAGTATGCACTTTTAGTTTTTATTTATTTTATAGAAATGCTCCACTTACACAATTTCTTAGACGCTTTTGAATAATTTATATTACTTACCGTTAATATGTAAGATTATACCAGGAAATAAAACGGAAGAAGAGTCTTTCACGAGAATGAGTAGCAAGAGAATAGCAATATAAAAATTACAGTTTCTATTTGAACTCTAGAGAATAGGAAGGAAATGAGTGATGTTAAGATTCGCGAAGAATCAAGAGAATCGAACTGAATGCCTAGGCAACAAAGAAATTGGTCATGGGTAATAAAATTCTGATTAAATCATATCCACAGTAAGTCAGTAGATGGTCTTCCTACTGACTTACTGTTACAATCAAAGAATTCTTTTTATATTGAATGGGCAATCACAATATTTTCTCACGTTACTTAAGAGGACCCTACGTTGACTCTAACGCCTAGCGGTAAAATGGGGAACTAAAATGTGAAATTCAAACGTTCTGAAATATTTCCTAATCTGCATATCATAGAATGTCTTACACGGATCGATCGTTTGTTTTGACATACACATTTACGCCTAAAGGTTGGGTAATTCTTGAGAAATATATCATAACTTTTCTAACAAATTACGAGATTAAGATTTCATTTCTTTCACATTTCCCGTATTTCTAGGATTATAAATCAAACACCAATCGATTCAGCGTGAAAATTTCTTCAAACTCCTAGTACTGTTTTTCATTTGATTACTGAGAACCGTTATTATAACTCATGAAAGTTGAGTTTAAAAACGGCGACGTTTTCACTGTGAGAAAAATGAAATTACTACTTCTAAATATTATTGGATTATAATAGGATTCATGCCCATACCAATCCTACCCAATCCTATATCTTTATACTAATACTACAAATATTGTAGTACATCCAAGTGGCGGTATGTTCAATGACTGCTGAGTGCAAAGCCCTGAGTTTTCCCGAAGTATAGATAAATGAATTCATCTTCTTATCGATAGCATTAACCTTTAATGTAGGCATGTTAAGAAATAATCGAAAATCGATTATTATAGATGACTCGAGTTATCAAATATTCCATTTTCGGTTGTTTTCGACGATTTAAAACAATGCTACCATCTGTTAGTGATGATCAAAATATTTAATAAACTGTAAATGTTTATCGTAATATACAATTCTATAAGTTAAAAATATATTTATTCTTAATTTGTGCACAAGACCATGAAAAAATCATATAATTCGAGATTACTGCATTTATTTCCGACAAATTCTCATATAATCGTGAAATTTCGATAATAATCGAAAAGAATCCTTTTATCGGATATAATAGACTGATCGGAAATAATCGTTTATGGAATATATTTGTTTTATGAAAAATAATCGTTTATAGCTGGAGTTTTTGTACACTTATACACGTCTTATGCACATATAACCTAATGCCTCAACTTCGTTCGAAGTATCAGATTCAAAGACGATATACATATTTGTGGTTGAAGCTAAATTTGCTAGTAGATGGCGGCATCATCGATTTTGTTATTAATCTTAATCGATTATAATCGATTACTTCACCCGAATTTTCCGCCATTAAGAAATATGACTAATTAAATTGAGAAATAATTAAACCGAGCTAATGTTCATGCAGTCGATGCTCGGTGAACTCAGACAAAATTTTTTTGTAAAAATGATATAAATCGTAACAATAAAATGTGAATGCAAATCGAATATTAAATCCCAGGAATGTGTGTCCCAGAAAATTTTCACTTAATTTCAGATTTGAAGTTTTTCATATGTGATCCACATGTCTTAAAGGATTAGACTTGACAAAAGACAACTTTTCCATGTCGTTAAATCAAACCCATGCAATTTATGTCCAAAGCCAGTGAACGCCCACATCTCGCCTGTTTCACGTTTAAACTGCCCCGGAACATATACAATTACAGTCTAGATTTCGCAACAAACTAAGAACTATCTATCGATTCAGGAAAAGCAACCTCAACTGCGAAAACCGACAATAATCACCAGTCGGCAGTTAATAATTCGATTCTGTCTTGTTAACGTTGATTTTAGACTATTTGCTATGATAGAATGAGGCGTGTGAAAACTAGATTTGCAATGGTTTTGCCGCCTAGTGCAAAAAATAGCAACCAACGGTGCAGCAGAGCGTTGCACAGAATACGGAATGCGTCGCAGTGTGGCGCGCTCTTTGACTTTCGAAACTGGTTCCTTATATCCATATCTTTAATACGGCAACGCCTGCAGTCTGGGCCCGCATCCAGTGCGAATCTTGGTGTGTATCGTATGCATGTGCGAGTGCACTGGTTGCAGGTTGCATTCAGCAAGTCCCTGCAGTGAGTCAGGTTCACGGTCATCGCGCATCGGTCTTAAGTGCCTGCACTCGGTTGGGCATGCCTTCTGGATGTGCCACGCAACCGCCGACTTCTACGAGACTTGCCAAATGCTCACAACTCATCATAAATGCACGCGCCAAACCGCTATTTGTTGGCCGTTTTGGAATGCCCTGATCACGTCGC
The DNA here is from genome assembly GCA_027575185.1 of Mimaenictus wilsoni. Classification (NCBI taxonomy): domain Eukaryota; kingdom Metazoa; phylum Arthropoda; class Insecta; order Coleoptera; family Staphylinidae; genus Mimaenictus; species Mimaenictus wilsoni. The sequence goes on from JAODAC010025560.1 coordinate 49,586, forward strand.
GAAAATCCCTTCTAATTACATCGCGTATATGGAAATGCGAATTTTAATATATTCTTCCAATTCAATGCTGATTGTGCGAGCTCGGCCAGCTTTTATCTTGCATTCTTGATAAGCTATTAATAAACATGAAGTGAGGAAATAATAGATGAATCATATTCGTATTTGCTATCTATACTTCCATTTTCTGTTTACTGCTGCTATCAATTTGTGCATAAATGCCAGCTGTCCGCACGTATGCAAAAATCGAAATGGCAATTACGTATTTCCTCCCTATAATTAATACATTTGGAACAGCGATAGTTAATTAATTATTTGATTTGATGCAGTTTGAATAGGTTTATTTGGGAATTATTGAAAGAATTTTGCTTCCATAATTAATTTATGTTTAATCAGTCAATAGTATGAAACATGATGTATCTAGGAATTCAAACGTATCATATTGAATATCCAAGAATATACCAAAGTGGCATTATGTGAAATTCTGTTTGTGACTCTCCACTGCTATGCAGTTTTGCTAGCCTATAATTAGGCTTGTTTTTATTTTAATCCGTTTTTGGAAGGATTAGTCCTGTGTTTTCATCTTTTTGCATACTTTGTGAGATGCGATTTTCCACTTTTCCTATCGTATGTTAGTTCCTTCCAGTTTCTTATTCCTGATACTTTCAGATCGTTTGTTATCTCATCTAACCAACTGTTCCTTGCTTTTCCTCATCCTCTCTTTAATTTTGGAATTCAGTTTAAAATTTGCTTGGCAGGTGCCGCTTCTGTCAGCTTCCATACATGCCCTAGCCATTCTGTTCTTCCTTGCTTAATTTTTCTGAGTACCAAGACTTTTTCCAAATTCTCTTTTATTTCTTTGTTTGTCAAAGCTCTAGTTCCTTTGTTCCCCTGACTTACTCCTCCCATAATCTTTCTTATTATTAGTCTCTCATATATTGTTAGCGTTTCTTCTTGAATCTTAGTCATAGTGATGGTCTCTGCATACATTAGTGCTGATCTTATAGGAGTCGTATATATTTGTACTTTTGTGTTTTTGCGCATTTGTTTGTTGCCTAGTACTTTCTTGTTTACATAACATGCTTTTCTTGTTGCTAGAGATTTAGCTTCTGTTTCTTGGTCATGCTTCCCTTGGAAATTTAAGGTTATCTCTAGGATTCTGAAAGTGTCTTCTATTCCATATGTTTTTTCTTCGATTTTAATTTCTTTCTTCGACTTGTTTGTTGTGCTCATCATTTTTGTCTTTTTTGTGTTTAATTTCAGGCCTACATTTCCACTTTCTTCTATAATATTGTTTATTATATCCTCCATGTATTTTTCTTGTTTAGTTATTACCACCACATCATTTTTGTTTTGTGATCTTCAGTATGTGGTCTAAAACTAGATTGAATATTGTTGCTGATAGGGTGTCTCCTTGTCATGTCATATTCCCTTTTCAGTTATGAATGGCTCTGTTACTCCTTTTCTGGTTCTAACTGTCGATATCGCATTATACATGTTTGTAAAATTCTATAGATGATATTTATTGATGACATTTCTTATCAATAGGTATATCAATAGGGTTATCAAACATAGATTAAATATAAAACCTAGAACATTTTTGCGTTTCTTGCTCAGCACATGCTTTTTGTTGATAGTGCGTTTTGAATATCCAAGAATATATCAATGTGGTATTATGTAAAATATTATTGATGATATATAAGGTTCCATACAGTTGCGGCTTTAACGGATCATTTCTTATCAATAAGTGCCTTCACCTGGTACAAATACGTAATTGAAGAGGAAATGTCACACATTTCAATGTAACTGCGCCTAGCATTGCTACATCTTTGAATACAGCTACTATACTCTTCCATTAGAGACACAACAGCTGTAGGTACTAATACTAACGTTGACTGCTAATAATATATTTGGTTCTAATGTTTTCTTTAAAAGTTTCTCTAAAGAATAAAACACTGGAAATTAATTTATAAATTTTTTGCCAAATGGAAATAATCCATTTAGCTAAAATGCGTAACCCACAATTGTATTTCATTAAACTATTTATTTAATTTCTATGACCTCTATAGTTACAAACAATTGATACATTATTTACGCATTACATTGCAACCAGCAGCATATTGTGTCACAACATATCAGTCTACTCACCCGATTCAATTGCGCTGATTAAATTGCTTTCCATTGTGTTTTGTTTGCGTAGAATTTCACATTTCTCGCATTTCACATCGCTCGAGTTAAAGCGCCTCTCGCGGTAAGCAAATGTTGACACATCACAAGAGAAATAATTGCACGGACAACAATAACATCTGAATTCCTAACGTTTGGGTGACTTATTACATTGGTCAAAACAACAGTTGTTACTAGATTCTAACACCCGTTATTAGACTCTAGTTGCGGGTAGACATTTGTCACAAGACAAATGGATAAATATAATTATTATTTATAAATAAGCCAGCATGGATTAGTTTTTCAGATTTTATTACATGGATTATTGAACACATTTTGTGTAACTCATTTATGATGTGTTTGAAAGTGACACTAAACTAGCTCCTTAAGGCAAATTAAGTGAGCTCAATGAAGACTACATACTAATATCATGCGTAAACCATCATCTGATGGTATTGGAAGTCTTGGCATGCACATTGTAACGGTCCAAGCCGGTTTTTACTGATGGATTGATCAAGTCGATGAATTGATGCCACTTCTTCTTGCTGCATTTCACCTCGTCCTTTGCTGCACTTCTTGTTCGGCTTGCTATCTGTTTCGCTTAGGGTTAAAGCCCATTTCGGTTCTGCCGCTTCAAGAACTCTTCATCAATATCGTCAATGTCCACCGGATCCGTATAACCGGAGTCGTCGTACCGACTGCGATCTGGAGTGCGTGTGCATCGACTACCGCCGGTTGGGCTTCGTGCCGTCAGTCGCAGCACCGGGTCGTCGTAGCGTCGAGATACGAGGGTGAAATCATGATGTGCATCCACAAGTTTCTGGAGGCGATTGATCACTTCGTAGTCTGGCAATGGCAGGACAACGCCGAGGATCTTAGCAACCGAAGCTCGGAAGTTGATCAGCTGTGCTTCGCGGCGGGTCACTTCGCAATATTGTTCTTTCACACGTGCCATTTCATCTCGTAGGAGTTGCAGTGATTGACCACTTAATTGACGTTCTTGCTCGATCGTATCCCCAGTGTTCCTCACTTGATCTTTGAGTATAGTCACTTTCCGGTTGTATCTGGTCCGCAGTGATTCCGATTCAATTAGTCGCTTTTGGAGATCTTCAATTTTTCTGGCACGTTCCAATGCCGTTATCTACAAAACAAAGTATTAATTACAGTATAATGATCAATGCTATAAAGGGTACTTTATAGTCTGCAGCTTCCGCAAGCTGTGCATTTAGATCTCGGATTTGGGCCTTTGCATCTGAGAGTTGCAATTGAAGACGATCGGCTTGCTTCGAAAACTTTTTAGTTCTACAATTGGCTTCGTCTCGTTCAGTTTGTAACAAACATTTCGTCTTGCTGTTGTCCTCCTGTAGGGCTAGTTTCCTTCGTAGGAGATCCAAATGAAGATCTTTTCTAGAGATTTGTTCTCGAAGGTTCCTGACTTTTCTTTGGAGTTGGTAAACAAGAGCAGTCTAAAACAAGATTTTATATAATAATTTACAATAATGGCTATGGGCTGCTAAATAATGTGCAGCAGTAGAAATATCAGGAATTTTGAAGAAAACAAACTTCTTACATCGCGCAAATCGTGAAAAGAACGTTGGCGACAAAGTCGTGGCAAGACGCCATGATAACCACTGCTGCAGCAAAGCAGCTGCATGCAAACAACAAAAACACCAATTAAACATGGAATCACACCATATACCAATTAAGTATTTACCTTATCAACCAATTTTTCGCTTTCGGATCTTGCCAATTGTTCAGCTCTGAGGAGTAGAGATTCCGTATGTAACTCAACACCAATGTCATTAGCGATCTCATCCATGTTCATTGCCCTCGCAAGTCGTTCAAGAAAGGTCATAAACTGCAAAAGTTTCAGAGTTAACGATATGCCGCGTTATAATATTTTATGCATTTACTGTATTTTTATCACGTTTTAGACCTTCACGGGATGCCTCGCAAGCGTTAATTTCCACATCGGTTTTATGTATTCTCGACTCTAGAAGCACTTTCTCTTCTTCAAGGAGTCGTAATTTAGTTGATGCCTGATCACATAAGGCGAGTTGTCTTGTTAATGCTTGAGATTCCTGGGTTAACTTTTCTCTTAAGGAATCGATTTGCTGTGCAAATTAAATCATAACTATTATGCGTCTTACGGTTTTACATTTGTGTTTATTTCCTTACTGCAGATTTGTCTTTACTATCATTAACGACTTCCCGGATTCGATCCTTAATACATGTTTCAAGTCCTTCCACAAAACGCGATGGTGAACTGAGCAAGATTGATAGAGATTCTAACAAATGACGATGATCATGTTGAAGTCGTGCAATTTTTTCCTCGCGGCCTTTGAGTTCATCTGTAATGTGATGCAAGGGAACAAGTCCCAAAGGAATCAAACGTATTCCCTTAAATTAAAGAAGGAATATAGAAATGAACCTTTAAGATGAGCTATTTCTGTATCCTGAGCAGCGACATTTCCGGTAATATTTCCTAATGTCCTAGTGGATGAACTAAGTTTATCCTTAACATCAAGAAGTTCGCGTTCAGCACTTCGTAACTGCATCTCGGTGGATTCCTTGTCCTGTCGTAAACGTTCGATTTCCACAAGCTGCGATGCGGATTGACGCTGCAGAGCGTCTTTATCGACCAGACAACGTTCCAGGGAGTCTTTTACCGTCCGCAGTTCGATTTCCAAAGACGCTAAACTGTCACTCGTTGCGGATGTGCGGGTCCTTAAACGGCTAGTTTCCTATAAAATGAGTTCATTGCCTTGGTGTATTGTCTAGCTGCGAAAATAAAGCATTTACCTGGACAAGTTCGGTGGCTTTGTGTATCAAACTTTCAGTGGATACATGAGTAGCATCACAGAAATCTACACCTAGTGCAACAGCCAGGCGTCGTACAAGTTCATTCAGTCCTTGGCGTGCGTTTTCCTTCTTTTGCTCCTCGCTGCAGAGCTGCCCCTCTACGGAGCGCAACTTCTTCTCCATTTCCTTCAAGCGCTCTTCAGCGTACCTTGCATCACGATGTAAACCTTGCATGGCGATCTCATTTCTTCCCTGGGTTGCATAGTTACTGCGCTCACGTTCCTCCAATTCGGCGATGCGTTGTTTGAAGGATGCGATGACGGCATGCTGCCTCGCCGCTTGTTCCCGGAGAGTATCCGCCTCCGCCTGCAGCTCAATGCATCGCTGCTCCCGCATCCTCATCTGCGTCTTCGAGTCGTTGAGCTCTTCAGTAAGTCGATCGCGTTTGAATTGAAGGGCGGCGATATCCGCTCGCAGGGAGGTTGTCACGTCCCCGTCACCTGTTTCCATCTAACAACGTCGAACAGAGAATTCATAGACATTGCGTGGTTTTAGCTATTTTTAGCGTAGATGGGGGAGATGGCGAATTGTGCATGTCGATTATCGTAATTAGGTCGATATCGTATCATGTTGTATCATGTTCTCAACCCAGCAATCCAATAAAATGTCTCTGAACTTGTCACAGAATATTTTTTACCACGAGAACAATGCCTTGAATGTCTTATAAATAACTAATTTACTGAAATTATTTAGCTTCGATAAATCGTAAAGACGTAGCCTAGAACGAAGTACAGTTGTAGCAGAATCCTACAGGAACATAAACAAAATGTTCGTGGGGCGACTGACATTTGGGTCCCCGCTTTGTTTGATTCAAATACACATCGTCCCTCGCCTATTGCGTGTATACAACATTCATTACATGAGCACAGTAAACAGCAATTGCACAATGCATCAAACTGCAAATGCGACATTACAGTGGGCGCTCAACCAACACTACTTCTACTACGTACATATTACATTAAGCACATTGTGCATTCTGTAGTTACCACCGTAGCAGATTCGTTATTATGTGTGCGTTCATGGTTTACAGAAAGCAGCATTCATAAATGCGAATATAAAGTGTGATATCTTGGCGAAGTATGAATGAAAGTGAACGGAATTGCAAGGCAAAGATGAAAAGCGTCGAACACAACGGTGGTTGACGACGCGCAGTGTGAATTTTCAATGTTTTCTGGAGGCTTTATGAATGTTTATGATGGGTTCTAAGCATGAATATGAAAACCCATGTTATAGGATGACAAGGCTTTTGTTTTGACACGTATTATGTTTACCTTAACATTATTGTAACAGAAAATGACTGAAATACGGAAACTTCGGGTTTCAGGTTCGACGTGATTATTGAGCTACGTGAATGCACGCAACTTAAAGGAAACCAAATCTTTATTTTATGGAATTTTTATTTTCATTTTTAATTTGTAAATTTAAAAAATAGTTTGAATTCATTCAGTTGGAAAGAAAATTCTGTGAATTCCACTAGATTTTCATATTTTTCCTAACCACCAACGATCAAACTTTTCTAACTGATCATTTATCATCAACTTTTATTTGCTTTTCAATGCCAATTTACTTGTGTGTTCCATACTATTTTATCTAAATGTGGATCTAGAACTCATTAATTTTCCTGCTTAATTTGCAACATTTTCACAACTCCACAAACTGTTTTCCGCAAGACTCTAAACGAACTAATTGTAAGGGTAATGCAATGTAATAAAATAATCTGCAAAATTTACCTCTATGTTTTGATTCAGTACCTCGAAGATTTTCCAGTCGTCGTCAGTATTTCCCGATGTCTCCGACGGTGCTGCAGCCATAACGCCCCTTCTGTTTTTCCATTCAAACTACTGCACAAATGTTAGCGACAATATAGCGAATTCCAATCTTTACGGGGATAATACGACTTTTATTCGTAGTGATAAGAAGTTTCCAATGGGATCCCACTACCAGGAACGGGAAACTATGCTACGCGACAGAATGTTTTCAATACTTTGCAGTGAAACTGTATAGTTGGATAGGAAAACTCGCGCTTTTGGCTCAAATGTTTACAAAGCGAATTTGTATAATCGATAGTACTACGGTACATTTTCATTAGGCACTGGGACGTCTTGAGGATTGCTAGCGACGCGGGCTGGACGTACTAGGTTTTACGGAGGTGGAAAAGTCGATTTTCATTTGCATTATACGCACTATTCATGCAAATAGGGCCCCCTTCGCTTTCATACTGGAATGATGTCGGCCTCTATGTACACACCTTTATTTATGCCTTTACGTAGGGTTGGTGTCAATTTCTTAATTAGATTCTAAAAAGTGTCCAAAATATAGAAAGCAATGGTTAAGTACGTCTTAAGGTCTCTTTGGAACATTATATGCGAAGACATCGCATATTGTGCACAACTCATTGGTAGCTTCTCTTCTGATCTCCTGTTACTCAAAGCCGAAAAATTCGAAGATTCGAAATGCGGAATGGAGTATTAAGAGAACACCACAAACAAGGAGTTATACCATGATCAAAGTTCTTGGATCAATTATTTAATGTTGTCTAACTAGTGTGGGGCAGATATATAAAAATAGATAATTTGGCAACGTATTTTTATAGTTTGTATCTGCGGGTGGCAATTCACTTTTTCTAGTCCTATTGCATAATATGCTCATTACATAATCCTACTGGTAGATGCACATTATTCACTCGTGACTTGCAGCATTCGTTTTCGGCACGTGCGTCAATGTCAGACTCGCGATTAATGTCTAGCATACCATGCTCGTTGTACAATATACTATTATGACATTTGGATCGAATTTTATTAAACATACTCAGAGAAAATATAAGATAGAGAAGCAAATGTTATATCAGTGACCTTGAAACAAATTTGTTTAGTTCAAGCCAATTTGTTAGATGGCGCTAGTAAATCATCGATGTTTCCGAGCAACGACGAATTTTGAAATGTTAATAAACACTTGTGTTTCATTTATTCCTCGTAATGACATAACCTTTTTGCTTTTGATATATTGTCAATACTTGATTTAAAATTGGCTATAACCTTATAAATATATCCATATATATCCATATTTTATAAGGATTTTAATACCTTTTGTTGAAGGGACGTTCCAGCATGGGTGAGAAGATATACATTTCGTAAAAATAATATGTAATATGTTCTAAAATAAAACTGTGTATTCCAAAAATATATATAAATTAAATAACACTTTAAATTTAAAAAAACAGTATTTAAAATCAATGAAATCAAATAGCAAAAAGTGGCGCCACTCGAAATTTGCGGTTTGGATTGAACTAAAATCTGTTGCAAATTTTACTGCAGTCCTTGTGTTACTATTCATATGTATTATCTATGAACATACCTTTAACTAGGTGGGTCGGTTTCTTTATTATTTCGAAGCCCGATTTGTAGCGATCACCTTCGCCTATGTACGATTGCCAACATTTTTCCCATCATCAAGTCATTGGAGAATTTTGTCTCACAAATCAACTTGTTTATATTCGCATGTATTTTCTGATATATTACTACATTATTAAAATTAAATTGTAAAAATTATAAAGTTGGTACCAATCTACTCCAGGCAACATCCTCATTCTGATAATATTATCTTTAGCCCATCCTCATTGGTGCAATATATTATTTTTGCAATATATTATTGACTTTTATTTTAATTCCTTGGAAAATCAATGAAAATGGGTCAATTCCCGTGACTATGTAATATATTTAGTGTCAATCAATTCCTAAAAACACCCTCTTTCTGATGGTATCGTTTCTGTTATTTGACCTTTATATTAATTCTTTGAATAAATTAATGCAAATGGTAATAAATGGGCCATTTTCAGTAACTATGTTTTACATTTAGTATCAATGTACTCCAAAGAAGGCCCTCTTTCCAAATATTACCATCCCCCACATAATTGGTTACGGACAACGCAAGAGTCGCAACATATTTAAAATAAAAAGTTTCCGTCATTTTTCATTGTAATTAATTATCCTACCCTATTTCTATGGTTGAAACGTTAACAGGCAAGTTACATATCGCATTTTATTTATCTATGGTTTGTATCCTATATTTTTGCAGGAAATATCTTTAATATTAGTGACGCCATCTAGGTATAGCTGCTGTTATAACAATGTTGGTAATGCAGGTTTCATCCTGGTTTCATCAATAGAAATAACTTATATTCTCGACAGGTGCCTTCACTGGTATGGAATTTTTATTTAATCATTATTAATTTAAATTATATAGCAAATTAAATTATAATAACTAGAATCATATAAGTCATTAGATGCAAATCGGTCAATAGCCTTTAAAATGTATGAATATATATGATCCTCGTAATTTGTTTTTGATGTATTTAATATGTCTTTGATTTTGTAATTTGTGAATAATTAACATCATTACGTTCTTAATGTATGAAATTATCATAAATACTGTCTGAAATTGTTTGGACAACAGTAAAAATTAAAAACTTTTCTTGTCATATTACAGTTTACTTCTATGTAATATTTCATCCAGTTTCCGTTTGGTGGCTCTCTGTGAAAATACTTTAAAAATAATTTTATCACACCGAAAGAATTTTAAAGCATACAGACTTTCAAATTTATATTCAAAAAAAGATTATAAATAAATTATAAAAACATGGATCCATTGCCATACATTTTCAGAAATGGAGGCCATTAGAAAATATCGACTCCATAATGTTTGTTGTTTATCTCGCAATACGGCAACTCTTCTACATAAAAATGGTTCGGCTCGAGTCCAATTATCATGACCCCCTTAACCTTTGTGATAATTCAATGAATGAATGATATCGTAATTCTTGGAAGCATTCGTAGATAGTTGACTGGGAGTATTGGGTCCCAATGAGCTTTAGTTTCAATTCATTTCTTTGACAAAAATATTGAGCTCCTTCTTGAAGATGCGTTGCGGTTGGTGCATTTTAGCACTAACTGTTATATCACATGTTGTACAATCATGCCCACGCGCACCAAGCATTTATCAATCGAGAGTGAATAAACTTCCCGGGGACAATGGATTTCAAATTAAAGTTAACGACAATGCGGAGAAATACAACCCAGGCCAAGTATATACAAGTAATGAATCTTACCTTATTTTGTTACACAATTGCATGCGCTTAATTGTGCAGAAATCATTTACTACACTTTAATTGCCTTTGTAGTGTTTCTGGTTGGATCTAGAACTTTTGACAAATTGCAACGTTTCAAAAGATTTACGATCAATGTAGAAAGTGGCGATGAGCCTGGTAATCTATCCCCACAGAAAGTGGGAAGCTTCCAGCTATTTGCCGATAGTCTCACGAAATTTAATGAGGATTGCGTGAATACTTTATCAGAAACGAATGATTTGGACAAAACAGAAGTATTCTTTATGTGGACAGCTCCTCCTCCGGGTTCGGGATGTGTTACTTTCAGGGCTATGATCTTCCAGGATTCAACGCATTGGTATGCTGATGATGATAGATTGAGTAAGACGTTATGCGAGTTTACTGATAGCGATATCAAATATGACGAAAATGACTGCTGTGCTTGCGATGAAGCTAAATATAGCGTATGTATTGGTCCTTCGTTCTGGGTAAAATAAAATGAAGGATTTTGCAGATGACCTTTGAAGGCATATGGTCCAATGTAACTCATCCAAAAGATTTTCCATTCACGTTGTGGTTAACTCACTTCTCTGATGTTATCGGAGCTTCCCATGAAAGGAATTTCACATTTTGGGGAGAGGGTCAGTATGCGAGTGAAGGTTTCAGGAGTTTAGCAGAATGGGGATCAGTACGTTTAATGGAGTCTGAACTTCGTGCGAAGAGCAAATACCTAAGAACCATTATTAAAGCCGCAGGATTATGGTATCCCAATGTCAACACAAATACAACCACGACATTCAAAGTAGATCGAAGACATCATCTTGTCTCATTGGCTTCCATGTTTGGTCCTTCCCCTGATTGGGTTGTTGGAGTAAATGGGTTAAATTTATGCCTGAAAAATTGTTCATGGATAGAAGACCTTAAAATAGACTTGTATCCATACGATGCTGGTACTGATAGTGGCCTAACATATATGGTAAGTCCTATTTCTATTAAACATAATAGTAGGTTTATAAACTATAACTCATAGTCGCCAAATGCCGAAACTATTCCAAGGGAGAAAATGCATAAAATTACGACAAAATATCCAGAAGATCCAAGAGCACCTTTTTACAACATTCATACGGACTCAATGGAACCAATGGCAAGGTTTTATTTTAAGAGGGATAAGCTAGTTCCCAAATCTTGCGATGAAAATTTCTTGAATGCACAACTTGATGTCAGTGAGAATACTGAAGATACTACTAGGGGTATACTGTTCGGAAGTCAATATAACCAATAATTAATGAAAAAAAATTTTAGCTGAATGTGCGGTTTCCGACTACAGTGCCTGGAGTGAATGCTCCGTTACATGCGGTAAAGGTCTTAGAATGCGTTCCAGGGAATACAGGATGCCCCAGAAAGCCGCCATGTTCGAGTGCAACCGTCAACTGATATCCAAGGAAATGTGTGTTGCTGCTGTGCCGGAATGCGAAGGGTAAGTCTACAGATGTAATGCAAAAGTAGGAGACCAATTTGTTTGATTTATAGCGGTGAAAATCAAGATTCTTCCGAAGAGAAATTTGAATATGACGATAAACTATGTGCCACCACTGAGTGGACAGCGTGGTCTGATTGTTCCGAGACATGTGGTGTTGGTTTCCAAGTACGTTCTAGGAAATTCGTCGATCGAATGGGACGAAAGAAATGTCCAACTGTTGCAACAGGTATTTTCATTTAAAAATTGTAGATATTTTATATATTTTTTGAATTAATAGAGGAACGAGAAAAATGTATGGGACCTCCATGTTCCGAATCTGAAGCTTCCGATCCTATGTGTCCCGTAACTCAGTGGAGTGACTGGAGTCCTTGCAGTGCATCCTGTGGGAAGGGAGTTAAGTTGCGCTCAAGACTACTATTGGTTGAACCTAGTCTACAAGAAAAATGTAGTTCAAGGGTGGAAATGATTCAACAACGACCATGTGTGGAGCAGACTGATTGTAGGTTTGATATGCAGACCGCTAAGGGTAAGTTTTGCTCAAATCGTTAAAGTACAAGTATACTGATACATGTCTAATTTATTATTTCAGAGGTTTGTATGGAGGAGAGTCTTCAAGGACCTTGCACTGGTCATTTTAACCGTTACTATTTCGATGCCAACAAGATGATGTGTGTTCCATTTGTCTATGGTGGTTGCAGGGGAAACAAGAACAACTTCCTAACTGTAGCTGAATGTGATAATGTCTGTGGTGTTGTACGCAACGCACTCAAGGGAATGCCACCAACAAATCAGCAACAATCAAATTCATTCGTAAATCCAGCTGTTTATTCCTCGGGTCAGAATGTGGATTCGAATCAATCCATCGATTGCATGCTCTCTGAATGGTCTCCATATGGATCTTGTTCAGCGAGCTGTGGCTTGGCTTATGCAGAACGTTTCCGGATGATTAAACGTGAACCCGAGAACGGTGGAAGAGCATGCCCGAAACGTTTGACGTCACGTAGACGTTGTTTAAACTTACCACCGTGTTAATTGTTCATTTTCCAGAAGATTTTATCTACTACGTAAATCACGAAATCACGGAAATATATGAAAACTTATCTTAAATACTCTACCATAATGTTGTCAATTAATAGCACCTTTTATTAATTGTTTTCTGTTATTAACTCAAGATTTAAATCGTAGAATAGTAACTATTTTGAATGGTTTCTTCGAAACATGCGTGAAAACACGCAATTAGCACGTACGTTTATGATACGCGCATTTATCATTTTGTCAACATTTTCCGGGTACAGCAATTTTTAGTATTTTTTAATCATGCGAGACTACTGTATTGCACCGATAATATAATGTTTTGTTGTATAAATGCACAGGCTGGATTAGCACTCTTTCAGTTTACAATCAGAAATATTCGAGTACACATTGTGTAGTTGTTTCGGTAAATATGCAGAGATTATCAGCATTCGTTTTCCTATTGTATTTTATGAGCTGTGCCGAAGTGAATTTTGCCAAGACGTGTACAGCTGTGTGCCCAAATGGAGGCCAAATATATAGTAAATAATTGAAAGATAAACTGTACATTGTGATTTTTTTATTACGAAATTGCTTCATTTTTATTAGCATGGGGCATACAATCCGTGGATCCAAAAACAATTATCGCAATCCATAACAAATATCGTCAAATGGTGTTGAAAGGTGCATTGAAGGGACAACCAAAAGCAAAATCAATGCCGAATTTACAATATGATACAACTTTGGGACGAATTGCCAAAAATGTGACAAGAACTTGCGTGATGAATCATGTATCCGTCAAAGATAGTAAGCTTCCTGTTCTCAATTAACTAATTATACAATTAACAAGTAGATTGCATAATAACTGGAAATATTTTAGGTCGTTGGTTTGCTGTTGGTCAAAATTTGTATATCGAACGAAGCCCCCGCAAAACAACTGGTCCGAATTGGGAGAAGGCCATCACAAAATGGTTCGATGAGCACCTATTATACCATTATCCAGATGAACCCACCTTAAAAACGGGACATTATACCCAGGTCTACAAATAAATTAATAACATATTTATGTTTATTTTTTATTATAATCAATTTTAGCTAGTTACTGATGAGTCTACCCATGTGGGTTGTGATTATATATTTTTCTATGACAAGAGTAAACCTGTGAAGCCATACACCAAATTATATGCATGCAATTATGGACCAGCGTAAGTTATTTGAGTTGAAATATATACTAATGACTAATGCGATTTGTTTTATTTCAGTGGAAATGTTAAAGGTGTTCCCCCTTACCAAAAAGCATGAACGAGACTTTGGTAGTGGATTCCATGAATTTTCAGAAAATAATATATAGGAATTATATTTTTGATGTAAGAACATATAATAAACACTTAACAATGATATATCTGTACTTAGTTTTAATTTCTATATTATTTATTTTTTATTTTATGTTAACTATGTCCTTATAATTTGATATGTTTATTTATTGTCACTAAAAAAGAAGTAATTCTGCGAAAAGTTTATGATTTCTTATGGAAAAATATGAATTCCATTGTGGTTGACGCATTGAAAAAAATATACACGTTTACACCAGAAATATAAATTGTTCGTTAGGAAGCTCCTTACGTTGGAATGTGTGACTGGGCATAGTGGTTTAGAAACGAACACAATGGCTGACAAACTGACTAAAAGAGGTCCGAAGGTCCCATTCAAAGATTTATAGTTCCAGAACTTTCCGGATCAGCAAGTCTAAGGAAGGAGATTCAAGTGTGGGAAGCGAAAGCTAATAGTAGGTAGTACTATGAAGCTACTCCTTAATTAAGTTCATTCTTAAGAAAGACAACGAAGTGTACTTGGAGTGTAATCGGCAGTGGCAGATTAAGATCGTCTGGGCTTCTCGACTTTTTTGGGTGTCCCTGAATATTTTATTGGTATCTAACTTGTGAGGTGGGTTACATGGGAAACCCCTCTCCCCCCGTTCCCTGTTCCCTGAAAAAGCCCTCTGCACAGCCGGAGTCCTTTCTATAACGGGGCTCCTTGACAGGCGCCTAGTGTGCCTAAGGGACAATCCGCCACTGGTACCCATGGTACTCCATGAAGTACCAGCAGCATAAAATCTGCAAGCGGACTATGTCGAGCAGGTGCGCAGGATGAGGCAACCACTATTCACGTGCTGTGTGCATGTAAATATCTGATACCCGTTTAGCGGCTCAGTCTGGGAGCGATAATGCTAAACATGCTAGAATTGGCCTTTTAAGGATGTTTCAGACCCGTTGAACGAGCTAATTTTATCTGTGGAATAGTGTATTGGAATAAATTATAAGTCCTTGTTAGGGAGTCCACACCCCCTGATCAACTGATCGCTGAGAACATTTTCTGCATAATCTTTTATGGCATTTTTTTAAGTAAATGGCTCTTAATTTTCTTTCAAACTTAAAAATCTTGCATTTAGGTAATAAAGGCCATAAACTAAACGCATTGGAAACCATTTACATAAAAAGAGGAATAAAAGAGATGCAGAAAATGTTCTCATCGATCAGTTGAATTTGCTTATCAACATCGTTTAGCGTTCACGTTCACGTTTTGAACGAAATTTTAACAAATAAGTAAAGCACCTAAAGTACGAAGTAATTCAACGTTTCTAACTATTATTCTGTACTCTATTCTGTATTCTATTATTCTGTATTTACGTTTGCCGATAGATGTATATGTTACCACTGTGATTTAAATTTATATATCTCAATTTATCACTCATTACTAATGATAACTAAAATGTAATTTGAAGTTTTCTGTATTGTTATACAACCATTGATTATGAAAGAATTACTAATATACAGAATATGACTAATGTACAGAAATGCTTTCGGTAAACTAGTAATTTGTTATTTTTGGAAATATAACTTTGAGTACTTTCGAACAGATGGCGCTAGGGTCACTAAAATATGAAAATCAAATCCAATTTAGTGGTAAAATCTATGACTAATTGTAAGTGTATATTTCTGAATTTATGAAGGAAGGAATGTATTTAAAATACCCTTTATATATAGGAATAGAATCATAATTATAATTAAGAATTTAAAAGTCCCTCATAATTTAAGGAATTACGTGAACGGGTTCGAAGTAAGCTCTCATCGAACACAGGTAATTGGAGAGGGGTTAATCCCAATTTATGTCCAAATTTGATAGGTATTACGACAGCCAGTCGAATTTTCGATGGCGCAACGCCGGAAATGTACAATTTGGTGTTAACACGATATTCGTGACAGTTCAAAAAACTTCCGCGTCAACAGTTCAATAGAAAATCGTCCGGGTAGGTCTTCGTATCACACGAATGCACACCTCGGTCAAGATGTCAGCAGAAGTGCAAGCTGACACGTTTTTGACGTGATGCACATGCCAACGATTAGCTAGATGTTTTTCGTAAAATGCCCCAGTTTAGGGTTTACTATTTCTGCCATCATACAGATAGAGTTGAAATGAAATTAAATAATTACATTCAGTTTCACCTGTTTTTGAAAATAAGGTCTACCATGTCTGGGTTTTAATAAGTCGATTAACTTCTTCAGTTTTGTAAGAACAAGAATGTTTTGTAAAGTTTTAAGCCACGCTTCTTGCGCGTTTCAATTGGCTGAATTTGGCAGAGTTTGAGTAGCATTGTTTCCAAGCTTGTGAGAGCGCATTTCGAGCGTTTCAATTAAACAACCGTACGATCTGCCTACATTAACGCACACATTTGCATATTACTCATTATCTTCATCGCGCACCGCACTTCTTCTACCATTTTCTTTCCTTCCGATGCGCGCCGCTGTATGTTTTTTCTACGTTCGCATCTTAGTGGCCACATTTGCATTGGGAATTAGTAATTTAGCCAGTCGCGAAGACGTGCGCAGCTTTCTATTGGTGCTGCCTCGGCTTGGCGTTGGGTAAAACGCACAAATTACACCGTTATGCGGAAAGAACAATAGCGGATTGGCCCGGCCGCATCACAAATATTCATCAATCTCCCGCGCCTCGCGAACGTCGGAAATCAGCGGCGGAAAACAAACACAGTCGCTCCGCTCTCGCCTGAGATGCTTAACAATGGCGTTAACTATGGATTTAATGATCGGTTCCAGAGCGGACAGGCGTTCGCATCTCGCGAGGATCGCAGTTGAATGCGCCTGGGATTAGCGGTAATAGCGATGCGTAGAAAGTTTTTCGGATTTGCATTTCGAGCGATTATCGACGTGAGATAAACGAAAGAATGCCTGGTAATAAACACTATCTAACTGTATCTAAAAAGTGGCCATCTTCTTTCTTGTATAATAAGAGAAATCTGTTATTAAATATTTAAATGTTTTGTTCACATTTCAATGAGAACCCAAGTAAATTGTGTATAATACGCTCGCTTAGCGCTATTTTGAAAAAAAAGCTGGTATAAATTAACGCACACAAAAGATTTAAGACCATCCCTTAATCTACGATATACCGGTTTTGATTATCCCGCATTTTCTATCGCCTTGGTGCCAATTTTGTCTGACTCCGTCCTACTTATTGTTACGTTTCGTATTTTTATTTAATACTTCTTTGAAATCAATTTCTTAATTGTTAAATGTGGAGAATCTGATCGCAACGAAGAAGCCTAAATGTTCGATGTGCAATCAGTAAGAAGTAGACTGATTTTCGGCAGTAATTTAGCTTTAAACTAACTTTATTCCTTGTGCGTAAATCTATTATTTGAAAAAATACAAAGAACAGTTTAGGGAAAATTAAAATACGAATAGACATAAATTAAATGATATTGAGAATTCATATGTTTTATAAAGTTTTATATGTTCTTAATTCAAAACCTGTAAAAACTCCTAATTTTCAAATAAAGTTTGCAAAAATTAAAATCAATCAAAATAATTCAATTGAAATCAATTTTCAGCACCTCGAAATCTTTGATAAATTTGGACATCGAAAGAGGATTTGTAAAGAAACTTTCTTTTTAAATTGAATGATTTCATGATATGTCCCTAATTGTATCTAAAAAGAAAGTCGCCTTCATCATTGTTGTATCTTAAGTTAAATCAATGTGAATCTGTGAAATTTGTTATTAATACAGGTAATTCTAGTTTAGTTCGTTCTTATAAATCACTACACAAAATTGTATTTTCTATGACAAGAATGGACACATGAGAGCACCCTGCAAGGAACCGTGAAAGGCTGAAGCAAGAATGTGTAGGATCGCAACGAAGAGGAAGGAATATTGTTGGAAAATGGCTGGAGTAAAGGGGTGGAGGGCTGGATGTTATTACAAATGTGGTGTTGGAGTAGAGAATGGGAAGGGCGATCCTGAACTGCTATGAGTTATTGTTCGTTTTATTTTTGTTATTATTGACTTAAGTGTGTAAGACTGTAATAGTTACCATGATGAC
>JAODAC010025561.1:6811-16852 GCA_027575185.1 Mimaenictus wilsoni
TAGACTACTGATAAGAAGATAAATTCATTTTTCTCTACATGTCCCGTGAGTCGAACCCGCGACCTTGTGGTCAGTAGTCAACGATGCCCACTGGTCGATACAAATTCAGTTCAATACAAATTTATTAGGCCGCACGTTTTGTGATTTTCTTGGCAACTTGTAGAGTTCATTAAAATTAATAATTTGATATGGAACTAATCATAAGACGATATAAATGTGTAATTAACTCGGAAACTAGAAGTCGTATTTAAAATTACCGATTCGAAAATCATGGTTTTGGGAAAAGCGCGTTTAATATTTTTTAAATGAATAAATCAATTAATAATTAATAAATAGTTCTTAATGTCATAACTTTGTTGTTTTTTGAAAAAAAAAAATATTTGAAACTTGCGTTATACTTTCTTAACATAGCAAACATTAAGAAATTAGAAAATAATTTAAAAAAATCGTTTTTTTTCATTGTTCAAACAACTTCAAATTAGGAAAAGAATATAGTTATCTAAACAACTCTCCTGACCTAAAAAATATCTAAGAAGACATTGGGCAAATAAAGATATTATTAATTAATTTGAGAAAATTAAGATAATTCAAAAGAAAAAAATCGAGTTTTTGCTATATGCTCCCTCGATACAGTGCAACATCCAAAGTTCAATCAACTTTAACTTTGGAAAAGAATAATGCTATCAACACAACTCAAAAAAAAATGTCTAAGGCGATTTGATACAAATAAAGGTGCAATTTATTATTTTACAAAATACAAACAAGAAATGTCCAAATGTAAGTGTTGATTAATATCTTTGCGTTCTCAACAAATACTTCACATGGAATGAACAGTTGCCGAACGTTTCGAAGTGAACTATAAAGTCTATGTAGTAATTATTGTTCTCATCTCTTTTAGAAGTCGAATTTTTGAAGGGAGCACATCAAATTTATATTTGTTGTTAAGAAACCCAAATGTTTTATTTTATCAAGCATCGACTACTATGGTCATTGTAATATGTCATATTATAGACTACTGATAAGAAGATAAATTCATTTTTCTCTACATGTCCCGTGAGTCGAACCCGCGACCTTGTGGTCAGTAGCCATCGATGCCCACTGGTCGATACAAATTCAGTTCAATACAAATTTATTAGGCCACACGTTTTGTGATTTTCTTGGCGACCTGTAGAGTTCATTAAAATTAATAATTTGACATGGAACTAATCATAACATGATATAAATGTGTAATTAACTCGGAAATTAGAAGTAAGTCGTATTTAAAAGTCAAGTGAAAGAATTACAAAAATAGATTAATACAATCGTTTTAGGTTCATGTAATAAAGGTTTGTGTAATGAATACAAGTATGTAGCAAAATGCTACAATTTAGTGTTAATATATTGGATTTGGTTTGAATAGTATTAAAATTTGCAAAAACCATAAAAGAAGTAGGAGTTGCAAAGTAATTTAGGATTAGGAAGATTTGGAATATTTACCTATAAATCCACCGTCAATGACTAGACTTCCATCCGGTGAACGGTATTAGGCCGAGGGATACTCAAAGGGAGACCACACCGGGTGATGATTAAACGACGACGATGATACCCGGGGCTCTTACGGCGCACTTGATTTCCCCAAGTTGACTTACTCCCAGTGAAATGTTCGCGCTGCTCACGCGTCCCATGCGCCAATCTCTCGACATTAAACGGCATGTCGGAAAGTTAACCACGCGATTAATGACCGAATTTAAGTAGCTTGCGGATAATGGCTGGATGATACTCTCCATGCAGACCGGTGACTCGTTCTCAAATCAAGTGCATCAAATGGTACTCAACTCATCAAGAAAATGGAAATCGTGAAAATGTGCCCCGCATGAAATGTTTCCAGCTGCCCACGTGGCAAAAAAACATCCTCTAATTGTATTTTGACAAAATGAATAAAAACACATTTTTCTCGCGCAATTTAAGCATGCCCTGGTTATTACTATGCAAGTAACCTGGAAATAGAATGTCGCGCTTTTTTTCGCCCCAGCCTCGTCACGCTGAATTTTCCACGACGCGTATAATTAAATTTTAATACCGTCTTTGCATAATTAAATTTTCTTCGGTGCCGCTCGCCAAGCTATGTCGCTGTTATACGTCACGTGTTGCCGTCAGTTACCACCTTCAATACATCGGCCGTATTCCTGCGCGTTGTTTGGAGAAATGACGAAGCGCAAATATTGACTTTTGCACATTATATCAGCATTGCAACATACACATACACGCACACCACGTTGTAAATTACATACCATAAACTGGATAATTTTATGGCGGATGTGTCGAAACCTTTTAAAATATTCTCTACACATCGAACATGCGACAGCGAATTACTTCATATCGGCTGCAGGTTGTGCGTGGCTGCGCAGGAAACTTTCCTTCGACGTGGAAAACAGAAATAAAGCGGAAAGAGTTCGATAACCAGCAGGCAGTTGGGGGTTTGTGGGGGTGTGCGTTGGGAGGACGGTTGCAGTGAAGACGGTGAAGCATCCTCCAGATGTGCGGGATGCGCGCCCGACATCGTCGAGTGCTGTACGAGTTTCAAGTTGAACAGTTTAAAGACGAGTTTCGGGATGACTTTCGTAATATTGGAAAATATGTATTTGCCAGGTTTCCACTCGCCTGCATGCACACGACCCGATCGAAAGCATGTTCGAAAGTATCGAGTATCGTATATTGAAATAGAAAGTGGATGAAATCCAACAAATCGTCAGACATGATTGAACAATTTTAGACAATTTCCAAGCACTTTAAGTATACCTTTGCCTCTCACATTTATATTGCTATACTTATTGGGATGCGTTCTCGTTTACCAATTTCCGACTTTTGATGATATCAATCAATTTTTAAAAGGGTCGTTATGTCAAAAATGATAAGACATGCATAACATACTCATAATATTAATATTACAATAGTGCCATGGACATTCTATAACAAAAGATCTGACAAATTATTTATTAGCAGTGCTAAAAATATTCATTGATTCTTTAATAAGGCTCCCGTTAATCGGAACTTTTTTTTATATTTTTCACAAATCATAACATTTCAATTAATAAGGCAATTTTCACTGGACTCGGGTGATAGCATTTTTTCTAAATAGTAGAACGCTCGTAAAGTTAACTACAATATGTTTATAAGGAAATCTCCTTACCGTCCAAAATGATTCTTATTCAAATAGATGGTATTTAAAGATATTGCTCGTATATATTTATAGTAAAATAGAAATCTGGGAGTTAAAGAAAACCTAGGTGAATATTGCATAGCAAACTTCCCAGCAAACCCAATTTAAATCATTAGATGTCCCAGCGAACTACCGATTAATTCATTTTAATTTCGGTTAACACGATTTTTCGCCGTTTTGAGCCGTTCCATTATTGAGAAATTAGGAGTAAACTAGTAAATTCGAGCGAAATTAGGAGGCATTTAGCTCAGATCCTAACAATCCGATTTTAACTTTTCTTTTTTGGTAATAAGCTCTTTTTATAAGCTAAACATTCTGGAGAATCTGATTTTTAGAAGCATCAACTCATGTTATTTTTGAGAATGATAAGAAAAAACCAGCTATTTTTATTTGTTTGGTAGGAAAAAACAATTTTCCAAAGCGAGTTTTGTCAAAATTAAAAAAAAAATCCATTATTCGTTAAAATTGATGGAACGTAGTGCCCTCTGTACTAGCTATACATTCATTAGAAACATAAACTCTTTCTCTTTTAGATTATATTAGAAATAATTAGCTGCCTTTAAATAAATTAGATAATTTCCAACTTTGTTGAGACGTAGTGCCTTCATTGCAAGTTGTGCTTTATAAAACATCACAACCTTAGAAAAAAAATCGAAGTTTTGTCATAAATTAAGATTAAGTGTGTTTTAAGAGCAACTTTCTTCAAATCGGCTACTTGGAGCAGTTATCAGCGCGTCCGCCAATTGGCTTGATGGTAGTGGGTTCCAGTTCTTTATTTCAATATATATATATTACACGAACAAACATGTTTATACAAATGTGAGACGGACAATTGAGATACACCCTTGTCAGGTTTGCTAACCTTTCATAACTCTATTAACGTTACCTAATCCTGGGCAAAAGTATCTATGCCTTTCTATCCTTAACCCACTCTGCCTAACCTCGTCTAAAACTATCTAATCTTGTCTAAGCCTGCCTAAGACATATCTATTCCAACCTAATCCTATCTAATTTCATATGGTTGTTCCCAACCTTATCTAATGTTATCTAACCTTACTCAAACTAACTTTCATAGTACTAACATGAAATTTTAAATTAAAAAGACCAATCCAAATCGCCATATAAAACATTTTGGAAAGTGCGGAAAGACCATGGAAAATATGTGCTATTCCCCTGTCATTCCAATACATTTTTGAAATTATTTAAATTTGATATATGATGTGTTATTTCGTAATAAATTGAAGAAATTTTCAGAAGTTACTTTCATTGTCGATGAAATCTGAAAATATATTTTACTGAACCTGTGTGAAGATCTATTTTTCGATATTATTTTTTAAATTCCTCGGATTATATGTTCGCTTAATCAATATGTATTTTTAATGACATAGTTCAATTCTCGGTGGGGATGCATTGTAAAGTGAATTCTTCTTCTTATCAATAGTGTTAGCCTCTGGTATGACTAATTACTTTGAAAGAAAATTGAATAGAGCTAATGACCATAGTAGTCGATGCTCGCTAAACTCAAACAAAAAAAAGCATTTTATGATGTTACTTGTTTGTTTTCCGAATATGTGGTATTTGGCCTGGTTGTCGAAAACATCTATTATACCCCACCCACTATTGAATAACCGTTATATCTTGTCCCAGCGTCGCAGATGTCTGAAGAAGACGACCCAATCGTGCACGTTCAAATCGCCCACATCCCAAAAACGCGCGGTTAGGGTTCAGGATATGGGTGTATATCGAAGGGAAAACCTTAATGGACCCGTATTAAATATCCCCGATATCATCCTTCATCATCATCAGCAGCAGCAGAGGCATGCCAAGGCATGTGAGAGTACAAAGTCTAGACTTTGGTATGGTGTCGCCTGCCTCCATTTGCCCTCTAACATTGCGGCGGTATCTCAATATGATGTGTACTATACCAAAGTATTGACAACCGTCAAACATTAGTTATTGGAGAAGCGCGAGAAAAGTGCACGTGCAAATATATGTGATTTTACTTACTGGAAAATCTTGATGCGATCTAAAGAAAACTAACAATGGTCTAAATTTCAGAATGGAGCACTTAAAATTTGATATCTTTATAATTTCCTCGTTGCTTTGTCACTTATATTTGGAAAACTTATACATCATGTGCAACATGAAGCAGACATTATATTTTAGTCAAATATTTGGCGGTCAGCTTGTGTAGTCATAGATTATTTGGCCTACAACATTAAAAGAAACGCGAAAAAGGAGAGAAATATGAAAATTTGCAAGGAAAACGAAATATTCTAAAGAAAACTAAGAATGGGTAAAATTTTACGTGGCTGTACTTATAATTTGATATCTTTATAATGTCCCTATTGTTTTGTCTCCTATTATTAACTAGAAGTATACTAAAGAATCTGCAGTGTAAAAGGGAAGAAAAATTAAAGCTGAAGTCATTATCGGAAAGGCTTTGCAGATACTGCATCCGCAGAGCGCAATGCAGGCTCAATAGTGCAGAGCACAGCAGAATCTGCACCACACGCTGTGGTGTATAATGGGGGGGGGGGCTCTCGAAAGCAGGTAGTCATAAAGATAGGTTAGATCTAGCCTGCACTGCCGGCACGCTCGAGCGCGCTTCAAACTCTGGCAAACTCCTTATCCTTCACAATCAAACACGACAAACATTCGAATTTGTCGAAAACCACCATCGCGCCCGGCAGAATTAGATTATTAGGTATAAAACTACGATGGTGCTGCGATGTTTTATTCTATTTCCCGGATGAGTGTTTCAGGCACGATGGGTAAGAGACTTACGGCATGTGGGTGCTAACGAAGTGCCCACCTATTCTCGACGCAGCGGTAGAATGAAGTACCTGTGCGCTGATGGCCCTTCACCGCACTCTGCTCTACTCTGCTGGCGCGCCGAAAGCCGATGCGTTTGATTGTAATGACTTTGAATTAGGAGTGAATCGCGCGCCTCGAAACACACATATCCTGTGTGTTGCCGTGGTAACTCTTTGCTCTTGCGTTCGGTCCCCAGGCCGCCCACATATCAGCCCAGCCGCGTGTGAAACGCAAGCGGAAATACTCCAGTCGAGTTTTGATCGTGCAATATGTCGAACATGTCGACAAGTTCTATCTACTCGAATACAACTTTTTAGGTTACACATTTGAGACATTTATAAAAAGAAATCTCATCTGAGTCGAAAATTCGACAATGCGGCAATTGTATTGTTGACAAATCGACAAAACCCATATTTTCGACTGTTTACGGTTTTACAAAACTTTCAAATTCAGTTTTATAGCTATTAAAGTTCGGCTTTAAAGTTATTTCATCTAAATTGAAATGTGAATATGGTATGAAAATTGAATGTGAATAATGAAATTTAAATGAATAAATGAATAATGAAATATAAATCATAACAATACAATTATTAAAGCAATTTTCAGTGGAAAGTAGTTATAATTACTTATATATTTCAGTATTATTTACATTGGAATGCTGCCTGCTCGTAAAATTAACTACATTCTTGTAACAAACTAGCATCCAGTCGTCGGTCTAATGTGGAGGGAACGATATCCGCTCCATTCGATTAACTACCAACAATCTATTTTTCCGCAATCATCAAAAGTACGGAAAATAGCGTACCCTTCATAATAGTTCGTATTGAAATAGATAATTGTTGTAAACAGCAACAACTCGCGGTCGATGCGGATCTTTTATTTTAGCAGTACACGAACTACCCGTTCGTTGACAGTACTTTATTTACAAAAATCTTACAACACCTCGACCATGGTCCACACCTTCAACTTCCCACACCACCCATCTCTACCACGACCATCAACTTTTCAAACATACCTTCAGCCAATCCGGGCATACCCTGTCTATTTCTTCAGACTCTCTCAACATCTACAAGGTGCGCTACGAAATGTTACCTCACGCACAGCACTGCTAAGACATCTGCGCTGCACTCGCAGATCAAGCTCTATCTGCAGGAGATCATTGACAAAACACCATCAAATTAATTTTAAAAAATACTTGGAAAATAAACAACAGGCATGGACTAAGGGTTCCCAATAATCGTTGAACTTGTAGAGTCCATTTGTTTAGAGAAAAACAAAACAAAAACTGTGTTTTTTACAACGGTTAAATGATTTCGTTGTAATGATGATAACTAAGGTTTTGCGGATCTTTTAATTTTACTAAATAATTTACACTAAATTAAAACGGAAAATCGCAATTTCTAAGTTGTTTTTTTTATTCTGAAGTATGCAACAAACCCACGTTTTTTACTTCTAGTTAATTCGATGCAGAAACCCAACAATGAGGATGCAGAAAAGAATAATTCCAAAATGTCCACAGTGAAAATGTGCACAATAGCACCAAATGATGAATTTATAAGCAGCGCTAGATGAAGAACTTCCTGATAAGGTTCAACAATTATATAATTATGTCCCCATTGACAAAAAAATTTACTTTGAAAATACGCCTAATTATTCGTTACAGCTTCAACCAAATACTGCTATACGATTTAATAATATGTTTATTATTCCTTCATTCTAAAGATCAAGTTGAAGGCCTTAATAGTAGTTGGTTTGTAAAACAAGATTAAATATGTGAATAAGGAAAAAATGGAGACTACTAGCTTGAATCTAGTTTATCTATAATTTCTGATGGAATACCAACTTTCACTGACGGTAGGTTTCCGTAAGATCCATTCCACGTGTTCTCGTAGACACTATCCGCATTCAACTCCTTCGCCCACAGATTACTTAATATCCCCATGTCAACACTTATAGATTATAGATTATACGGGGTCCGTGAGGGAGCAAGCCTTTTGTGAACTACAATCAAATTGATCTCTTGTTCTGCCCCAACTGCCTATCGTGACGGGAGCCCGTGTAGATCAACGATCGGGAGATCGAGTAGGAATCTTACAACATCTTTGGGTAGTATCATCCACTTCCTGATATGAAGTCCAAGAAGGTTGTATCTCAAACCTTCCGCTGACTTGCACGGGCAGATTATGTGCTCCGATGTCTCTACGTCCTCCTAACACAGCCTACATGTTTTATTGAATTCCTTTCCCATCTTTTTCAGGTGATACCTTAGGACACAATGGTCTGTTATGAGTCCAGTGAATGTTTTTAACTCAATCCGTGATAGTTCGAGTACCTCTAGGTTGGTCTAGGTTTTATTAGACGTTATATTGCTTCATACCGGCGTGTTTGCCCAGTGTTTTTGTCTTATTTCCTCTTCCATCCGTCAATGGTGAGTCCACAAAAAGGTTCTGGCTCAATGAACTTGGTTTGTGCCCCTTTCTTGGCTAGTTTATCAGCCATGTCATTACCCGGTATTATAATATACCTATATTATAATATAGTCAAACGATACAAACAATCCAAGCTTATGAACGATGACCTTTTTCTAATATAAGTTCCAGATTGAGTAGTTTTTTAGTTATTTTGATTACCGTCTTGAAAAGCATGGCTTTGAGAAAACGTTAATTATTTTAAAAGAATAAATCATTTTAATTAGTACATATCTCCTTCAATGGCAATCTTTGCCATTTCTTTGAATTTTATTTGGAACTTGCAACAAACATTTTTAAAATAAGAAAATTGAAGAATATCCCTGCTGGTTGTATATTCCTCTTTAACATAAAGTTTTATTTTCTGTTTTAGAGCGAATTCTACCGTTTCAGCTCATGTTTATTACATATTTTGTGTTTGACGAAGTGGCATATATAAATTCATACAAAAGTATAACATAATTTCAACGAAATACTAGCACATAATGTTTATAATATTTTTCTATTTTTTAATATTTTTCTATATTTGATTGGAGAATCAAATATAGAAAAATATACGAATATTAACAAGCGTTATCTAGTTGTTTCTTGTGTTATTTTCAAAGCATTTAAAAGGGAATATCTAAGATCGTATCTGAGAAGAACACTCGACAATTCGATAATTGCGGTGTCAAGTTTTCTCCTTGAAATCATTAATTCTCTCATTCTTGGTCTCCGCCTTGTTGTCGGAAATGCTCAAAGGCCTGGTTATTACAGTATTACCATGATGGGGGAAGGAAGACTGGAACTGTCCATTAAACTTTGTGGATGTGTTCGAGGGAGGCGTACAAATCGTAAGAAATTTTAATAAAGTAATGAATGTTGCTGGGCGCGGAATGAAGATGCCCGATATGATGTTAATGTTGCCTTGTGATGGAAGAGGGTTGAACAACGAGAAGTGCCGAAGTTTACAAACGCTCAGCGTAAACGAAGCAAACGAATGGCGGCGCGCTGAAATAATGATGAGGATATAACATTAAGTAGAATTACAATAAAGACTTATATTGTGGGGATCTATAAACTGATATTCTTTATTGGAACGTTTCATAGCATTGAACTAGGTTTATATATACTATGGGAAATAGTAACTCTAGAAATGTTTTTTACATATTAAAATATTTAGATTTTTTGTGGACTTTCCTGCTAGTTTTTAGCGAAACCTGGCGTATACCAAAACATGTTTCCACATAGTACCAGGAGGCAAATTGCGTTTTTAAAAGGTAGAGGGGCAAAAAGTAAAAATATATATTTCTAACAGTATGCGTTGCGATATAATCGGTCAATAAACAAATATGGTAACGCCCATTTAACCATATAAACTATTCCGTTATATTTCTTTCTGTTCCATCGACGTTGTCGCGAACCAACGTCGGCGGCCCTGGTTGATGGCGCGGTGAACGCACCGGGTTCCGATCACAGGTGTATTTGCGACGGAAGAGAGAGGGGACGTGCACTGAGTGGCGACCCTTGGTTGATAGCGCGGTGAACGCACTGGGCCCACATACAGTCCTTAAACGT
>JAODAC010025572.1:0-16838 GCA_027575185.1 Mimaenictus wilsoni
CTTCCGGAAAATAAGTCGTTCAAGCATATCTAAACATGCTTTTCTCTCTGGATGCGCTTAAACGAATTTTTCGCGAAAATAAGTCCTTTAAGCACATCTAAACATAATTTACCCTTACATTTTGCCGAATACATGTGAAAATTTCGGATATCGCGTGTTATTTTCTGAACCGTTGCAGCTATCGATCTCTCGGTGCGCGTAAACGACTTTTTTCGCGAAATATTGCGTTTGAGCACACCTAAACATTATTTTCTCTTATATTTTGGCGAAAGCATACAAAAAGTTCGGAAATCGGCCTGTTATTTTCAGAGCCGTTGCAGCTATCGTTCTCAAGATGCGCTTAAACGACTTTCTTCGCAAAAATAAGACATTTCAGCACATCTAAACAAAATTTTCTCTTATATTTTGACGAATACATGCAAAAAGTTCGGATATCGGCGGGTTATTTTCTGAACTGTTGCAGCTATCGATCTCTCGATGCGCTTAAACGACTTTTTTCGCGAGAATAAATCGTTTAAGCACATCTAAACATAATTTTCCCTTATAATTTGCCGAACACATGCAACTAGTTCGGCTATCGCCTGTTATTTTCTGAACCGTTGCAGCAATCGACCTCTCGATGCACTTAAATGACTTTTCTCGCGAAAATAAATAGTTTAAGCACATCTAAACATGACTTTCTCTTATATTTTGGCGAAAGCATACAAAAATTTCGAATATCGCGTGTTATTTTCTGAACCGTTGCAGCTATCCATCTCTCGATGCACTTAAATAACTTTTCGCACGAGAATAAGTCGTTTAAGCACATTTCAACATGATTTTCTCTTATATTTTGGCGAATACGTTCAGAAAGTTCGGATAGCGCGCGTTATTTTCTGAACCGTTGCAGCTATCGATCTCTCGATGCGCATAAACGACTTTTTTCGCGAGATATGTCGTTTGAGCACATCTAAACATGACTTTCTCTTATATTTTAGCGAAAGCATGCATAAATTTCGAATATCGCGTGTTATTTTCTGAACTGTTGCAGCTATCGCTCTCTCGATGCGCGTAAACGACTTTTTTCGCGAAATATGCCGTTTGAGCTCATCTAAACATGATTTTCTCTTATATTTTGGCGAAAGAATGCAAAAATTTATATCGCGTGTTATTTTCTGAACCGTTGCAGATGTCGATCTCACGATGCGCTTAAACGTTTTTCTCGCGAAAATATGTCGCTTAGGCACATTTAAACATGATTTTCTCTTATATTTTTGTGAAAACATGCAAATATTTTATATATCGTGTGTTATTTTCTGAACCGTTGTAGCTATCGATCTCTCGATGCGCTTGAACGACTTTTTTCGCGAAAATAAGTCGTTTAAGCATATCTAAACAAGCTTTTCTATCTGGATGCGCCTAAATGATTTTTTTTCCCGAAAATAAGTTGTTTAAGCACATCTAAACATGATTTTCCCTTATTTTTCAGCGAATACATGTAAAAAGTTTAGATATCGCGTGTTATTTTCTGAACCGTTGCAGCCATCGATCTCTCGATGCGATTAATCGATTTTCTTCGTAAAAATAAATCATTTAAGCACATCTAAACATGATTTTCTCTTATATTTTGGCGAATATATGCAAAAAGTTCGGATATCGGCTTGTTATTTACTGAACCGTTGCAGCTATCGACTTCTCGATGTGCTTAAATGATTTTTCTCGCGACAATAAGTAGTTTAAGCACATCTAAACATGATTTTCTCTTATATTTTAGCGAATATATTCCAAAAGTTCGGATATCGGCATGTTATTTTCTGAACCGTTGCAGCTATCGATCTCTCGATGCGCTTAAACAACATTTTTCGCAAAATATGTCGTTTGAGCACATCTAAACATAATTTTCCCTTATATTTTGCCGTATTCATGCAAAAGTTCGGATATCGCGTGTTATTTTCTGAACCGTTGCAGCTATCGATCTCTCTATGCGCTTAAACGACTTTTTTGCGAAAGTATGCCGTTTAAGCATATCTCAACGTAATTTTCCCTTAAATTTTCCGAATGCATGCAAAAAGTTCGGATATCGCGTGTAATTTTCTGAACTATTGCAGTTATCGATATCTCGATACGCTTAAACGACTTTCTTCGCGAAAATAAGTCATTTAAGCACATCTAAACATAATTTCTCTGATATGTTGGCGAAAACATGCAAAAAATTTGGATATCGCGTGTTATTTTCTGAACGATTGCAGCTATCGATCTCTCGATGCGCTTAAATGATTTTCTTCGTGAAAATATGTCATTCAAGTACATCTAAACATGATTTTCTCTTATATTTTGGCGAATGTTTGCAAAAAGTTCGGATATCGGCGTGTTATTTTCTAAACCGTTGCAGCTATCGATCTCTCGATGCGCCAAAACGATTTTCTTCATGAAAATAAGTCGTTTAAGCACATCTAAACATGATTTTCTCTAATATTTTAGCGAATACATACAAAAAGTTCGGATATCGCGTACTATTTTCTGAACCATTGCAGCTGTCGACCTCACGATGCGCTTAAACGTTCTTTCTCGCGAAAATATGTCGTTTAGGCACATTTAAACATGATTTTCTCTTATATTTTTGTGAAAACATGCAAATAATTTGTATATCGTGTGTTATTTTCTGAACCGTTGCAGCTATCGATCTCTCGATGCGCTTAAACGACTTTTTTTCGCGAAAATAAGTCGTTTAAGCATATCTAAACAAGCTTTTCTCTCTGGATGCGCCTAAACGAATTTTTTCGCGAGAATAAGTTGTTTAAGCACATCTAAACATGATTTTCTCTTATATTTCAGCGAATATATAGAAAAAGTTCGGATAGCGTGTCTTATTTTCTGAACTGTTGTAGCTATCGATCTCACGATGCGCTTAAGCGACTTTTCTCGCGAATATAAGTCATTTAAATAAATCTAAATATGATTTTCTCTTATATTATGGCGAATACATGTAAAAAGTTTAGATATCGCGTGTTATTTTCTGAACCGTTGCAGCTATCGATCTCTCGATGCGCTTAAACGATTTTCTTCGTGAAAATAAGTCATTTAAGTACATCTAAACATGATTTTCTCTTATATTTTGGCGAATATATGCAAAAAGTTCGGATATCGGCGTGTTACTTTCTGAACCGTTGCAGCTATCGACTTCTCGATGTGCTTAAATGACTTTTCTCGCGACAATAAGTAGTTTAAGCACATCTAAACATGATTTTCTCTTATATTTTGGCGAATATATTCAAAAAGTTCGGATATCGGCGTGTTATTTTCTGAACCGTTGCAGCTATCGATCTCTCGATGCGCATAAATAACTTTTTTCGCAAAACATGTCGTTTGAGCACATCTCAACCTGATTTTCTCTTATATTTTGGCAAAAACATGCAAAAATTCCGAATATCGCGTGTTATTTTCTAAATCGTTGCAGCTATCGATCTCTCGATGCGCTTAAACGACTTTCTTCGCGAAAATAAGTCATTTAAGCACATCTAAACATAATTTCTCTGATATGTTGGCGAAGTCATGCAAAAAAATTGGATATCGCTTTTTATTTTCTGAACAATTGCAGCTATCGATCTCATGATGCGCTTAAACGACTGTTTTTCGCGAAAGTATGCCGTTTAAGCACATCTCAACGTAATTTTCCCTTAAATTTTCCGAATGCATGCAAAAAGATCGGATATCGCGTGTAATTTTCTGAGCTATTGCAGTTATCGATCTCTCGATGCGCTTAAACGACTTTCTCAGCGAAAATTAGTCATTTAAGCACATCTAAACATAATTTCTCTGATATGTTGGCGAAAACATTCAAAAAATTTGGATATCGCGTGTTATTTTCTGAGCGATTGCAGCTATCGATCCCTCGATGCGCTTAAATTATTTTCTTCGCGAAAATATGTCATTCAAGTACATCTAAACATGATTTTCTCTTATATTTTGGCGAATATTTGCAAAAAGTTCGGATATCGGCGTGTTATTTTCTAAACCGTTGCAGCTATCGATCTCTCGATGCGCCAAAACGATTTTCTTCATGAAAATAAGCCGTTTAAGCACATCTAAACATGATTTATTCTTATATTTTAGCGAATAAATGCAAAAAGTTCGGATATCGCGTATTATTTTGTGAATAGTTAACATAATTTTCCCTTATATTTTGCCGAATATATGCAAAAAGTTCGCATATCGCGTGTTATTTTCTGAACCTTTGCAGCTGTCGATCTCACGATGAGCTTAAACGAATTTTTTCACGAAAATAAGTCATTTAAGCAAATCTGAACATGATTTTCTCTTATATTTTGGCGAAATCATGCAAAAATTTCGGATATCGCGTCTTATTTTCTGAATTATTGTAGCTATCGATCTCTCGATGCGCTTAAGCGACTTTTCTCGCGAAAATAAGTCATTTAAGTAAATCTAAATATGATTTTCTCTTATATTATGCCGAATACATTTAAAAAGTTTCGATATCGCGTGTTATTTTCTGAACCGTTGCAGCTATCGATCTCTCGATGCGCTTAAACGACTTTCTTCGTGATAATAATTAATTTATGCACATCTAAACATTATTTTCTCTTATATTTTGGCGAATATAAGCAAAAAGTTCGGATATCGGCGTGTTATTTTCTGAACCGTTGCAGCTATCGACCTCTCGATGTGCTTAACTGACTTTTCTCGCGACAATAAGTAGTTTAAGCAAATCTAAACATGATTTTCTCATATATTTTGGCGAATATCTTCAAAAAGTTCGGATATCGGCGTGTTATTTTCTGAACAGTTACAGCTATCGATCTCTCGTTGCGCTTAAACAACTTTTTTCGTAAATTGTGTCGTTTGAGCATATCTAAACCTGATTTTCTCTTATATTTGGGCGAAAACATGCAAAAATTTCGAATATCGCGTGTTATTTTCTAAACCGTTGCAGCTATCGATCTCTCGATGCGCTTAAATGATTTTCTTCGCCAAAATATGTCATTTAAGCACATCTAAACATGATTTTCTCTTACATTTTGGCGAATATTTGCAAAAAGTATGGATATCGGCGTGTTATTTTCTGAACCGTTGCAGCCATCGTCCTCTCGATGCGAATAAACGACTTTTTTCGCGAAATATGTCGTTT
Source organism: Mimaenictus wilsoni (assembly GCA_027575185.1). NCBI lineage: Eukaryota > Metazoa > Arthropoda > Insecta > Coleoptera > Staphylinidae > Mimaenictus > Mimaenictus wilsoni. The sequence continues at coordinate 5,126 of JAODAC010025572.1, forward strand.
GAGCACATCTAAACATGATTTTCTCTTATATTTAGCGAAAGCATGCAAAAATTTCGAATATCGCGTGTTATTTTCTGAACCGTTGCAGCTATCGATCTCTCGATGCGCTTAAACGACTTTCCTCGCGAAAATAAGTCGTTTAAGCCCATCTATACTTGATTTTATCTTACATTTTGGCGAATATATGCAAAAAGTTCGGATATCGGCGTGTTATTTTCTGAACCATGACATCTCTTGTTCTCTCGATGTGCTTAAACGAGTTTTCTCAAGAAAATAAGTCGTGTAAGCACATCTAAACATGATTTTCTCTTTTATTTTTGGTGAAAACATACAAAAATTTCGTATATCACGTATTGATCTAAATCATTGCAGCTATCGATTTCTCAATGTGCTTATGCGACTGTTTTCTGGAAAATAAGTCGTTCAAGCATATCTAAACATGCTTTTCCCTCTGGATGCGCATAAACGACTTTTTTCGCGAAATATGCCGTTTGAGCACAACTAAACATTATTTTCTCTTATATTTTGGCGAAAGCATGCAAAAAGTTCGGAAATCGGCGTGTTATTTTCTGAACCGTTGCAGCTATCGATCTCTCGATGCGCTTAAACGACTTTTTACGCGAGAATAAATCGTTTAAGCACATCTAAACATAATTTTCCCTCATATTTTGCCGAATACATGCAACTAGTTCGGCTACCTCGTGTTATTTTCAGAACCGTTGCAGCCATCGATTTCTCAATGTGCTTAAATGAATTTTTTCGCGAAAATAAATCGTTTAAGCACATCTAAACATGACTTTCTCTTATATTTTGGCGAATATATGTAAAAAGTTCGGAAATCGTCGTGTTATTTTCTGAACCGTTGCAGCAATTGACCTCTCGATGCACTTAAATGACTTTTCTCGCGATAATAAGTAGTTTAAGCACATCTAAACATGACTTTCTCTTATATTTTGGCGAATATATGTAAAAAGTTCGGATATCGTCGTGTTATTTTCTGAACCGTTGCGGCCATCTATCTCTCGATGCGCATAAACGACTTTTTTCGCGAGATATGCCGTTTCAGCACATATAAACATAATTTTCCCTGATATTTTCCCAAATACATGCAAAAGTTCGGATATCGCGAGTTATTTTCTGAACCGTTGCAGCTGTCGATCTCACGATGCGATTAAATGTTTTTTTCTCGCGAAAATAAGTCGTTTAGGCACATTTAAACATGATTTTTTCATATATTTTTGTGAAAACATGCAAATATTTTGTATATCGTGTGTTATTTTCTGAATCGTTGCAGCTATCGATCACTCGATGCGCCTAAACTACTTTTTTCGCGAAAATAAGTCGTTTAAGCATATCTAAACAAACTTTTCTCTCTCGATGCGCGTAAATGAATTTTTTCGCGAAAATAAGTTCTTTAAGCACATCTAAACATGATTTTCTCTTATATTTCAACGAATACATGCAAAAAGTTCGGATATCGCGTCTTATTTTCTGAATTGTTGTAGCTATCGATCTCTCGATGCGCTTAAGCGACATTTCTCGCGAAAATAAGTCATTTAAATAAATCTAAATATGATTTTCTCTTGTATTATGGCGAATATATTTAAAAAGTTTCGATATCGCGTGTTATTTTCTGAATCGTTGCAGCTATCGATCTCTTGATGCGCTTAAACGACTTTTTTCGTGAAAATAATTCATTTAAGCACATCTAAACATGATTTTCTCATATATTTTGGCGAATATATGCAAAAAGTTCGGATATCGGCGTGTTATTTTCTGAACCGTTGCAGCTATCGACCTCTCGATGTGCTTAAATGACTTTTCTTGCGACAATAAATAGGTTAAGCAAATCTAAACATGATTTTCTCATATATTTTGGCGAATATATTCAAAAAGTTCGGATATCGGCGTGTTATTTTCTAAACCGTTACAGCTATCGATCTCTCGATGCGTTTAAACAACTTTTTTCGTAAAATATGACGTTTGAGCACATATAAACCTGATTTTCTCTTATATTTGGGCGAAAACATGCAAAAATTTCGAATATCGCGTGTTATTTTCTAAAGCGTTGCAGCTATCGATCTCTCGATGTGCTTAAACGACTTGTTTTCGCGAAAATATGCCGTTTAAGCACATCTCAACATAATTTTCCCTTAAATTTTCTGAATGCATGCAAAAATTTCGGATATCGCGTGTTATTTTCTGAACCGTTGCAGCTATCGATCTCTCGATGCGCATAAACGACTTTTTTCGCGATATATGTCGTTTGAGCACATCTAAACATGATTTTCCCGTATATTTAGCGAAAGCATGCAAAAATTTCGAATATCGCGTGTTATTTTCTGAACCGTTGCAGCTATCGATCTCTCGATGCGCATAGAAGACTTTTTTCGCGAAATATGACGTTTAAGCACATCTGAACATAATTTTCCCTTATATTTTCCCGAATACATGCAAAAGTTCGGATATCGCATGTTATTTTCTGAACCGTTGCAGCTATCGATCTCTCGATGCGCATAAACGACTTTTTTCGCGAAATATGCCGTTTGAGCACATCTAAACGTGATTTTCTCTTATATTTTGGCGAAAGCATGTAAAAATTTGGAATATCGCGTGTTATTTTCTGAACCGTTGCAGCTGTCGATCTCACGATGCGCTTAAGCGTTTTTTCTCGCGAAAATAAGTCGTTTAGGCACATCTAAACATGATTTTCTCTTATATTCTTGTGAAAACATGCTAATATTTTGTATATCGTGTGTTATTTTCTGAACCGTTGCAGCTATCGATCTCTCGATGCCCTTAAATGACTTTTTTTCGCGAAAATAATTGGTTTAAGCATATCTAAACAAGCTTTTCTCTCTCGATGCGCCTAAACGACTTTTTTCGCGAAATATGCCGTTTGAGCACGTCTAAACATGATTTTCTCTTATATTTAGCGAAAACATGCAAAAATTCCGAATATCGCGTGTTATTTTCTGAACCGTTGCAGCTATCGATCTCTCGTTGCGCATAAACGACTTTTTTCACGAAGTATGCCGTTTAAGCACATCTAAACATAATTTTCCCTTATATTTTCCCGAATATATGCAAAAGTTCGGATATCGCGTGTTATTTTCTGAACCGTTGCAGCTATCGATCTCTCGATGCGCATAAACGACTTTTTTCGCGAGATATGTCGTTTGAGCACATCTAAACATGATTTTCTCTTATATATAGCGAAAGCATGCAAAAATTTCGAATATCGCGTGTTATTTTCTGAACCGTTGCAGCTATCGATCTCTCGATGCACATAAACGACTTTTTTCGCGAAATATGCCATTTAATCACATCTAAACATAATTTTCCCTTATATTTTCCCGAATACATGCAAAAGTTCGGATATCGCATGTTATTTTCTGAACCGTTGCAGCTATCGATCTCTCGATGCGCATAAACGACTTTTTTCGCGAAATATGCCGTTTGAGCACATCTAAACGTGATTTTCTCTTATATTTTGGCGAAAGCATGTAAAAATTTGGAATATCGCGTGTTATTTTCTGAACCGTTGCAGCTGTCGATCTCACGATGCGCTTAAACGTTTTTTCTCGCGAAAATAAGTCGTTTAGGCACATCTAAACATGATTCTCTCTTATATTTTTGTGAAAGCAAGCATATATTTTGTATGTCGTGTGTAATTTTCTGAACCGTTGCAGCTATCGATCTCTCGATGCGCTTAAACCACTTTCTTCGTGAAAATAAGTCATTTACGCTCATCTAAACATGATTTTCTCTTATATTTTGGCGAATATATACAAGAAGTTCGGATATCGGCGTATTATTTTCTGAACCGTTGCAGCTATCGACTTCTCGATGCGTTTAAATGACTTTTCTCGCGACAATAAGTAGTTTAAGCATATCTAAACATGATTTTCTCTTATATTTTGGCGAATATATTCAAAAAGTTCGGATATCGGCGTGTTATTTTCTGAACCGTTGCAGCTATCGATCTCTCGATGCGCTTAAACAACTTTTTTCGCAAAATATCTCGTTTGAGCACATCTAAATCTGATTTTCTCTTATATTTTGGCGAAAACATGCAAAAATTTCGAATATCGCGTGTTATTTTCTAAACCTTTGCAGCTGTCGATCTCACGATGCACTTAAACGACTTTTTTCACGAAAATAAATCATTTAAGCACATCTAATCATAATTTCTCTGATATGTTGGCGAAAACATGCAAAAAATTTGGATATCGCGTGTTATTTTCTGAACGATTGCAGCCATCGATCTCTCGATGCGCTTAAATGACTTTTTTTCGCGAAAATATGTCGTTTAAGCACATCTCAACATAATTTTCCCTTAAATTTCCCGAATGCATGCAAAAATTTCGGATATCGCGTGTTATTTTCTGAAACGTTGCAGCAGTCTATCTCACGATGCGCTTAAACGAATTTTGGCACGAATATAAGTCGTTTAAGCACATCTAAACATGATTTGCTCTTATATTTTGGCGAACACATGTAAAAAGTTCGGATATTGTGTGATATTTTCTGATCCGTTGCAGCTATCGATCTCTCGATGCGCTTAAATGATTTTCTTCGCGAATATATTTCATTTAAGCACATGTAAACATGATGTTCTCTTATATTTTGGCGAATATTTGCAAAAAGTTCGGATATCGGCGTGTTATTTTCTGAACCGTTGTAGCTATCGATCTCTAGATGCGCCAAAACGATTTTCTTCATGAAAATAAGTCGTTTAAGCCCATCTAAACATGATTTTCTCTTATATTTTAGCGAATACATGCAAAAAGTTCGTATATTGCGTGTTATTTTCTGAACCGTTGCAGCTGTCGATCTCACGATGCACTTAAACGACTTTTTTCACGAAAATAAGTCATTGAAGCACATCTGAACATGATTTTCTCTTATATCTTGGTGAAATTCATGCAAAAATTTCGAATATCTCGTGTTATTTTCTGAACCGTTGCAGCTATCGGTCTCTCGATGCATTTAAACGAATTTTTTCGCGAAAACAAAATCATTTAAGCACATCTAAGCATGATTTTCTTTTTTATTTTGGCGAAAACATGCAAAAGTTCGGATATCGCGTGTTATTTTCTAAACCGTTGCAGCTATCGATGTCTCGATGCGCTAAAACGATTTTCTTCACGAAAATAAGTCGTTTAAGCAAATCTGAACATGATTTTCTCTTATATTTTGACGGAAATATGCAAAAATTTCTGATATCGCGTGTTATTTTCTGAACCGTTGCACCTATCGATCTCTCGATGCGTTTAAGAGACTTTTCTCGCGAAAATAAGTCGATTATATACATCTACAGATGATTCTCTTATATTTTGCCGAAAACATGCAAAAATTTCGGATATCGCTTGTTATTTTCTGAACGATTGCAGTTATCGATCTCACGATGCGCCTAAATGATTTTTTTCAAGAAAATAAGTAATTTAACCACATCTAAACATGATTTGCTCTTATATTATGGCGAATACTTGTAAAAAGTTCAGATATCGCGTATTATTTTCTGAAGTGTTGCAGCTATCGATCTCTCGATGCGCTTAAACGAGTTTTCTCGCGAAAATAAGTCGCTTAAGCACATCTGAACATGATTTTCTCTTATATTTTGGCGAAAACATGCAAAAATTTCGGATATCGCGTGTTATTTGCTGAACCGTTGCAGCTATCGATCTCTCGATGCGCTTAAACGTCTTTTTTCGCGAAAATAAATAATTCAAGCATGATTAAAACATGATTTTCTATTATATTTTGGCTAATATTTGCAAAAAGTTCGAATATCGGCGTGTTATTTTCTGAACCGTTGCAGCTATCGATCTCTCGATGCGCCAAAACGATTTTCTTCATGAAATTATGTCGTTTAAGCACATCTAAACATAATTTCCCCTTATATTTTTCCGAATACATGCAAAAAGTTCGGATATCGCATGATATTTTTTGAACCGTTGCAGTTGTTGATCTCACGATGCGCTTAAACGATTTTCTTCACGAAAATAAGTCGTTTAAGCAGATCTAAACATGATTTTCTCTTATATTTTAGCGAATACATGCAAACATTTCGGATATTGCGTATTATTTTCTGAACAGTTGTAGCTATCGATTTCTCAATGCGCCTAAACGAATTTTTTCGCTAAAATATTTCGTTTGTGCACATCTGAACATGATTTTCTCTTATATTTTGATGAAAACATGCAAAAATGTCTGATATCGCGTGTTATTTTCTGAACCGTTGCACCTATCGATCTCTCGATGCGTTTAAGCGACTTTTCTCGCGGAAATAAGTCGATTAAATACATCTACACTTGATTTCTCTTATATTTGGGCGAAAACATGAAAAATTTTGGATATCGCGTGTTATTTTCTGAACGATTGCAGTTATCGATATCACGATGCGCCTAAATGTCTTTTTTCAAGAAAATTAGTCATTTAACCACATCTAAACATGATTTGCTCCTATATTATGGCGAATACTTGTAAAAAGTTCGGATATCGCGTGTTATTTTCTGAAGTGTTGCGAAAAATAAATCATTTAAGCAGATCTAAGCATGATTTTCTATTATATTTTGGCGAATATTTGCAATAAGTTCGAATATCGGCGTGTTATTTTCTGAACGGTTGCAGCTATCGGTCTCTCGATGCGCCAACACGATTTTCTTCATGAAAATAAGTCGTTTAAGCATATCTAAACATGATTTTCTCTTATATTTTAGCGAATACATGCAAAAAGTTCGGATATCGCGTGTAATTTTCTGAACGATTGCAGTTATCGATCTCTCGATGCGCTTAAACGACGTTTCTCGCGAAAATAAGTCGTTTAAGCACATCTGAACATGATTTTCTCTTATATTTTGGCGAAATCATGTAAAAAGTTCGGATATCGCATGCTATTTTCTAAACCGTTGCAGCTATCGATCTCTCGATGCGCTTAAATGATTTTCTTCACGAAAATAAGTCGTTTAAGCACATCTAAACATGATTTTCTCTTATATTTTAGCGAATACATGCAAAAATTTCGGATATCGCGTGTTATTTTCTGAACCGTTGCAGCTATCGACCTCTCGATGCGCTTAAACGAATTTTTTCGCGAAAACAAAATCATTTAAGCACATCTAAGCATGATTTTCTCTTATATTTTGGCGAAAACATGCAAAAAGTTAGGATATGGCGTTTTATTTTCTAAACCGTTGTAGCTGTCGATCTCTCGATGCGCTTAAATGATTTTCTTCACGAAAATAAGTCGTTTAAGCACATCTAAACATGATTTTCTCTTATATTTTGACGAAAACATGCAAAAATTTCTGATATCGCGTGTTATTTTCTGAACGATTGCAGTTATCGATCTCACGATGCGCCTAAATGATTTTTTTCAAGAAAATAAGTAATTTAACTACATCTAAACATGATTTGCTCTTATATTATGGCGAATACTTGTAAAACGTTCAGATATCGCATGATATTTTCTGAAGTGTTGCAGCTATCGATCTCTCGATGCGCTTAAACGAATTTTTTCACAAAAACAAAATCATTTAAGCACATCTAAGCATGATTTTCTCTTATATTTTGGCGAAAACATGCAAAAAGTTGGGATATCGCGTGTTATTTTCTGAACCGTATCAGTATATCTATACAAGATTGTCTCTTATATTTTGGGGAAAACATGCAAAAAGTTCGGATATCGCGTGTTATTTTCTAAACCGTTGCAGCCATCGATCTCTCGATGCGCTTCAACGATTTTCTTCACGAAAATAAGTCGTTTAAGCACATCTAAACATGATTTTCTCTTATATTTTAGCGAATACATGCAAAAAGTTCAGATATCGCGTATTATTTTCTGAACAGTTGTAGTTATCGATTTCTCAATGCGCTTAAACGACTTTTTTCGCTAAAATATGTTGTTTAAGCACATCTGAACATGATTTTCTCTTATATTTTGACGATAACATGCAAAAATTTCGGATATCGCGTGTTATTTTCTGAACCTTTGCACCTATCGCTCTCTCTATGCGTTTAAGCGAATTTTCTAGCGAAAATAAGTCGATTATATACATCTAAACATGATTTCTCTTATATTTTGGTGAAAACATGCAATAATTTCGGATATCGCGTGTTATTTTCTGAACGATTGCAGTTATCGATCTCACGATGCACCAAATGAATTTTTTCAAGAAAATAAGTCATTTAACCACATCTAAGCATGATTTGCTCTTATATTTTAGCGAATACATGCAAAAAGTTCGGCTATCGCGTATTATTTTCTGAACCGTTGCACCTATCGATCTCTCGATGCGCTTAAGCAAATTTTCTCGCGAAAATAAGGCGATTATGTACATCTAAACATGATTTTCTCTTATATTTTGGCGAAAACATGCAAAAATTTCGGATATCGCGTGTTATTTTCTGAACCGTTGCAGTTATCGATCTTTCGATGCGCTTGAACGACTTTTCTCGCGAAAATAAGTAATTTAAGCACATCTGAACATGATTTTCTCTTATATTTTGGCGAAATTATGCAAAAATTTGGGATATCGCGTGTTATTTTCTGAACCGTTGCAGCTATCGATCTCTCGATGCGCTTAAACGAAATTTTTCGCGAAAACAAAATCATTTAAGCACATCTAAGCATGATTTTCTCTTATATTTTGGTGAAAACATGCAAAAATTTCTGATATCGCGTGTTATTTTCTGAACGATTGCAGTTATCGATCTCACGATGCGCCTAAATGACTTTTTTCAAGAAAATAAGTCATTTAACCACATCTAAACATGATTTGCTCTTATATTATGGCGAATACTTGTAAAAAGTTCGGATATCGCATGTTATTTTCTGAAGTGTTGCAGCTATCGATCTCTCGATGCGCTTAAACGACTTTTCTCGCGAAACTAAGTCGATTATATACATCTAAACATGATTTCTCCTATATTTTGGCGAAAACATGCAAATATTTCGGATATCGCGTGTTATTTGCTGAACCGTTGCAGCAATCGATCTCTCGAGGCGCTTAAACGTCTTTTTTCGCGAAAATAAATCATTTAAGCACATCTAAGCATGATTTTCTAGTATATTTTGGCGAAAACATGCAAAAAGTTAGGATATCGCTTGTTATTTTCTGAACCGTTGCAGCCATCAATCTCTTGATGCGCTTAAACGAATTTTTCGCGAAAATAAGACGTTTCAGTACATCTATACTAGATTTTCTCTTATATTTTGGGGAAAACATGCAAAAAGTTCGGATATCGCGTATTATTTTCTGAACCGTTGCACCTATCGATCTCTCGATACGCTTATGCGAATTTTCTCGCGAAAATAAGGCGACTATGTACATCTAAACATGATTTTCTCTTATATTTTGGCGAAAACATGCAATAAGTTCGGATATCGCGTGTAATTTTGTGAACGATTGCAGTTATCGATCTCTCGATGCGCTTAAACGACTTTTCTCGCGAAAATAAGTAATTTAAGCACATCTGAACATGATTTTCTCTTATATTTTGGCGAAATCATGCAAAAATTTCGGATATCGCGTGTTATTTTCTGAACCGTTGCAGCTATCGATCTCTCGATGCGCTTAAACGAAATTTTTCGCGAAAACAAAATCATTTAAGCACATCTAAGCATGATTTTCTTTTATATTTTGGCGAAAACATGAAAAAAGTTCGGATATCGCGTGTTATTTTCTAAACCGTTGCAGGTGTCTATCTCTCGATGCGCTTAAACGATTTTCTTCACGAAAATAATTCGTTTAAGCACATCTAAACATGATTTTCTCTTATATTTTAGCGAATACATGCAAAAAGTTCGGATAACGCGTATTATTTTCTGAACCGTTGCACCTATCGATTTCTCGATGCATTTAAGCGACTTTTCTCGTGAAAATAAGTCGATTAAATACATCTAAACATGATTTCTCTTATATTTTGGCGAAAACATGCAAAAATTTCGGATATCGCGTGTTATTTGCTGAACCGTTGCATCTATCGTTCTCTCGATGCGCTTAAACGTCTTTTTTCGCGAAAATAAATCATTTAAGAACATCTAAGCATGATTTTCTATTATATTTTGGCGAAAACTTGCAAAAAGTTGGGATATCGCGTGTTATTTGCTGAACCGTTGCATCTATCGATCTCTCGATGCGCTTAAACGTCTTTTTTCGCGAAAATAAATCATTTAAGCACATCTAAGCATGATTTTCTTTTATATTTTGGCGAAAACATGAAAAAAGTTCGGATATCGCGTGTTATTTTCTAAACCGTTGCAGCTGTCTATCTCTCGATACGCTTAAGCGAATTTTCTCGCGAAAATAAGGCGACTATGTACATCTAAACATGATTTTCTCTTATATTTTGGCGAAAACTTGCAAAAAGTTGGGATATCGCGTGTTATTTTCTGAACCGTTGCAGCCATCAACCTCTCGATGCGCTTGAACGAATTTTTCGCGAAAATAAGACGTTTCAGTACATCTGTACTTGATTTTCTCTTATATTTTGAGGAAAACATGCAAAAAGTACGGATATCGCGTATTATTTTCCGAACGATTGCAGCTATCGATCTCTCGATGCGTTTAAACGACTTTTTTCGCGGAAACAATTCGTTTAAGCACATCTAAACATAAGTTTCCTAATATTTTGCCGAATACATGCAAAAAGTTCGGATATCGGGTGTTATTTTCTGAACGATTGCTGTTATCGATCTCACGATGCGCCGAATGACTTTTTTCAAGAAAATAAGTCATATAACCACATCTAAACATGATTTGCTCTTATATTATGGCGAATACTTGTAAAAATTCGGATATCGCGTGTTATTTTATGAAGTGTTGCAGCTATCGATCTCTCGATGCGCTTAAACGAGTTTTCTCGCGAAAATAAGTCGTTTAAGCACATCTGAACATGATTTTCTCTTATATTTTAGCGAATACATGCAAAAAGTTCGAATATCGCGTATTATTTGCTGAACCGTTGCAGTTATCGATCTCTCGATGCGCTTAAACGAAATTTTTCGCGAAAACATAATCATTTAAGCACATCTAAGCATGATTTTCTTTTATATTTTGGCGAAAACCTGCAAAAAGTTCGGGTATCGCGTGTTATTTTCTAAACCGTTGCAGCTGTCGATCTGTCGATGCGCTTAAACGATTTTCTTCACGAAAATAAGTCGCTTAAGCACATCTAAACATGATCTTATATTTTAGCGAATACATGCCAAAAGTTCTGATATCGCGTATTATTTTCTGAACCTTTGCACCTATCGCTCTCTCGATGCGTTTAAGCAAATTTTCTCGTTAAAATAAGTCGATTATATACATCTGAACATGAATTCTCTTATATTTTGGTGAAAACATGCAAAAATTTCGGATATCGCGTGTTATTTTCTAAACGATTGCAGTTATCGATCTCACGATGCACCAAATGACTTTTTTCAAGAAAATAAGTCATTTAACCACATCTAAATATGATTTGCTCTTATATTATGGCGAATACTTGTAAAATGTTCGGATATCGCGTGTTATCTTATTAAGTGTTGCAGCTATCGATCTCTCGATGCGCTTAAACGAGTTTTCTCGCGAAAATAAGACGTTTAAGCACATCTGAACATGATTTTCTCTTATATTTTAGCGAATACTTGCAAAAAGTTCGAATATCGCGTATTATTTTCTGAACCGTTGCACCTATCGATCTCTCGATGCGCTTAAGCGAAAAT
>JAODAC010025583.1:0-16836 GCA_027575185.1 Mimaenictus wilsoni
AGTGTGTATACTAATTTTAAAATTTTATTTATAATGATTGAAAAGTATCAGATCTTTGCGACCCCCTTTCAGTAGTCACCCACAGTTTAAGAAGCCCTGGTCTAGAGCAGGGGTAGAGAACCGTTTTGTGACGTGGGTCAAATTATTGCATACTTTTTATATGCCTTGCTATTATTATATTCCTTGATATTACTTAGCATTTGCGGAAAAGCGTGTGACTTCTTAACTGACGGGGCAGTTATTCTCAACACTTCTAGTTTTTTTTTAAATTATAACTTCTTTGCGGAGACCAAATCGCTTCACTCCGCTAACAGGCACGGGCCAGCCCGTCTGTCTTTTCTTAGTATTTACACCAGTCTTTCCCAACGTGGGGCGCATGCCCCATAGGAGTCCGTCCCCTTAAGGGCGCAAACGGCGACGGGGCATAAAAATATTTAAATTTGAAAAGTTAACTAATAAACTAAGCATTTCTCGAGATAATTTTAAAAAAGTAAGTTAAAAGTCCGGATTCAAAAATCAACGACACTCAAACATGTAAATTTGACTCAACTTCGGAGCCAGGTTACTCGTTCTCAGATGAAGAGAGGGGGTCCTTATTGCAGCAAAATTGAATTAAGTCAAATGTTCCCTTTATCAGCTTTGGACTCACCAATATAATGTGAATAAACAAGTCACGTTTGCGTCATGTTTCGTATACATTTCAGAACTGAAGTGGCTGACTTAAAATGAATCATTATAACTAGGACCAGAGGTTAATAGAACAAACGTCTGAGAAAATTTCGAATACTGAGCTGATCTATCTGCTACTGAGAATAACAAAATCTTATGAAGTTCTTCCCAAAATCTTTTCAGTCACGAAAACAACAGGAAAAGAAAGAAGAGATATAATGAATTAAGTAGCACGGATGATTTAAAGTTGAAATTCGATGTTAAGACCTATTTTATTTCATTGTTCTTAATACGGCGAATCTATAAATTGATTATACTCTATTAAGAGCCTCCAATACAATCAGATATAGGTGGAATACATTTACAAGTATATTTCCCTACAAGTAGATTTTAAAGAAGATAAGGAAGACCGAACGCTTTCACCTCGTTACGAATCCTGGTACATGTTACCCTGCTTTATCGCGTCGAATTAACACTTTGACTGACCGAGTGCATTCACTACGTTGTGAAAAACGGCTGCTAACTTCGTTCGCGAAAATTCAAGTTATATATGAAGATATCGTTTAAATCTTGATAATCATGCTTATCAAACAAATATCAAAATATTATCTTGACTTATTAATTAAAACTTAAACTTTAATTTCCTAATCTATCATACGCTTATTAATTGAAATAAAATTGGTAATAAAGCGAATTAACGAATAATAAATTACCAGTATTCTGTATATCTTTATATCAAACACAAAGAACAAACCTCACCGGAAACTTCCTTTCTAACATGCCGGAATTTCTGTATTTGTCAGGAACACAATCAGAACAAAACGCGCCGGATGTATGACGACGGATGAGTGATGAGTTTTCCGCGCGAAATTACCACGAATTACTTGCTTCGTCAATCTACTAATTAATTACATAACACAAAGCTGCCCACCCCAAAAAAACACATACCGAACATGCCGGGGCCTGTTAACACAGGGATAACAGCCGTTATTATGACCGGAAACTAGCTGAACGCAAAACATTTCATGTCAAAAATCTCTAGACAATGTAATAGTAACCAATTGTATGAATAAATAATTCATTCATAATTAGGTAATGAAATAATGTAACTCATTATTTCATTATCATAGGCCACCAACTTTAACATAAAACAATTATAATTGTATAAATTATAACCTATCGGTTATTGGCCTTATCAAGGAATTCTAAAGCATATTTGATAATAATAAATGTTTCATTAATGATATACTCAAATATTAATAAACCGAACTTTTCTGAACTTTGATGCAATTAGGAAGTTTCCTAATGAGACATTTCGTAATAGTTCCCAAACGGAATATAGCGCAAGTTAAATAAAAAAAAATTCCGAAGCAAGGTAGCGATTCCTTCAACGTCATTTCGCTTCATTAGAAAAATTGCACATTGCAGTGGCAGAAGAAGCAAAAAAGGCAACATTCAAGCACATGCCGTACGAGAGGGGTGGCCTTATTGCGGCGCCTATAAGCGAATGTCCTGCACGATTTCCTTTAACTGTGCTCTATATCTCCTCTTAGGCTTGTCTTCGTTTTTCGGTCTCGACCAGCTGCCTCGGCCTCGCTTTTCCAATTTAGTTTAAGTGCGCCACGCTTTTCTTGCTATATAACTAACTAACTATAGTAGCTTTAGAACGGTCGTCGTTTGCGGTTTTCATTTTCTTGCGGCTGACAATTTTAAATTACAAATTAGGAAATTTTATATTAAACAATCGTATTGGCTAACCTATTAATCAAATAAACAAATTGGTTCTCACAGAATGGAAGTTATAAAATACGTTTGTTTAAATTATTTCCAAGCAAACAAAGAAAATGGTCTTAAAATATGTTTATGTCTGAAAATACTTTTTTCAGAATATCGATATTATATAGTCGTCGTTTTTTTTTGGCAAAGTTTACCTAGTTCGCAACATTGCCGACAGCAGGAAGGCCGCGCCGTAGACAAATACGTGCAAGTGGTTTATGGCTCCGATGTGCATATGGCGACCCTCGTGTGGTGTGGTGGCTAAAGGGAGTTGATGTGATAAATCCGGGCCGTGTGTGCTCAGGGTGGTGGCGTGGGCGGTGCGGGCGGCAAATGGTCGAGTAATAAAAGCCATATGTCAGAGAAGTTGCTGTGTCATATTGAAGCTACCAAATTACCGTTTCCTTCTGCATATACATTTTTGCATGCTGCTGCAATTGTAGAGCGAACACGAACATTCAACTGATGGCAAACAAACACACATCAACCAGCTTCAGCTTTAATAGTTTATTTTGCTGGGCTTTGCAAAATTTCGAAACCTAGCTTAAAACTGCTGTTAATATTAACATTATATACAACAGAAACAGTATGTATAAAACAATGAATATTATTTTCTTTTCAAAATTATATTACGTAACAAGTGCAGTAAACTGTATATTATTGCACTCTGTAGGTGCGTAATATGCATGGTGCCATGTGCAAAGAGGCTAAAACGCACAGCGCAAAGAAGTTGGGTGGAGTGCCCATTGTGACATTCAAGCAAGGAAAAACATTAAATTGATAACTTCATAATCGCATACGCGACGCACACATACTTTATATAAATATATATTTATATAAAGGATTTTGTACCTTCCTACAATTGATCGCAAACCTATTCTTTAAAGCGAGTAGACACTAGTAGAGCTTTCTTTGCAATTTATCTATAGACCGTCTCCTCTTCCTCTTCCTTTTCGGTAGGCTCATCCCTGTTTGTGGTGCTTCATGCTTCTTCCGACGTTGACTTCCATGATTCTGACCACCTCTTCGGTGGTCTTCCTACCGGTCTTTTGGTGGCGGGGCGATTGGTTTTTGCCCATTTTGCCATCCTCTTGTTTGCGATCCTGTGTGCCTGTCCCACTTGACTATGTCTTCTACGTCCAATTCAGCTCTTATGGTGTCGCTTCGTATTCGGTCCCGTAGGGTCATCCCTTTTATTCGCCTTTTTTTGCTTTTTGATGTTTCAGCCCTTGTCTTGTTAGCATACGTGAGAATCGGGCGAATGCAAGTTTTGTAATTTGACACATTTCATAGACATCGACTTTTACTCATCTAGCATCCACACTGCAATATGCATTTGTCAATCCCATCATTCCAGTCGATGAAAAATATTTTTGGATATTTTTTTAAGGTTTATCGCATGGTCTAATGTATTCCACTTGCAGTCTACTAATTAGACCGTAAACATATCGACAATCTAAGGCACCTATCAGAGATCAAATTTTCTCAACATACCTGTTAGTGATTGTGTATATTGTCACACTTAGTGATAACCTAAAGATTCCATTGTTGCAATGTTTGAACCTTTTGTAACAATAACAATGACATTATAGATTGGATTTTGCAATGTTGCGGAATAACAACAATAATTGCCGACGCATCATAAGTTGGGCGCCAATGCTGACCAACGTATATGAGAGGTAATTAATTGCGTTTTCCAGTTTATAATTGTCGAAATAATTGGCAACAAACGAGACACATAGTTTATACTTAATTAGTACTTAAGTAGATCGATAAGTTAGCAGAAAAACATAAGTGAAACGTGAACAGTTGTGTGAAGAGTGAATAGTTAAACAGTAGTCAATGCTCAACAAGTTACAATAAAGACTACCAAACAGCCCAGATTATTGTCGATGTCCTGATCCCGGGTAATACACGGTACCCTCGGAAGAGTCGAGTAAGAGGGCCGTGACAATATTATCGAAGAGATAAAAGGCTAAAGCGGGTAGGTTCAAGAGGGTAGTAAAAACTAGATAGATCCAATGCGCTGATTGCAACCAGAGAGTTCACGAATTTTATATTAAATATGGTAGTGTTGCACGAATGTATTAAACTCTTGATTAGGCATCTCAATTTAATGTATAGTAATTCGTGACAGTCAGATAAAGGGTGTTGAGAAAAACATTCTGGTACCAAATTTGAGATTACTTCACGCTCATTTCTTGTCTCTCACCACTATTAAATTAAAAACAAGACACCATCAATTACAATGGTTTAAACTAGATACTTGCAATTGTTTAAGGTATTTAATTATAAAATGTAAGTATAAAATAAAACATATCATCTTTTTAAAACATGAATTTTCCCTTTCCGTGTTAAATTTCAATAAATTAAATTGTATTCATTTATTGTGCTAAATGATTGCATGTTCTTCTTTGATATGTCAATACCAGGGGTCGTTCAAATAACACAGTATGATAGTAGTTGTGCGAATGGGCTAGGAAAATTTATTACAAAGTACTTGCTCTAATAATAATAATAATAATAATAATATATATATGGATTGCCCACCTCGGGGAATCGAACCCATATTCCTACGTGGTAAGCGGAGATGCTACCACTAGGCTACCCAGCTGGGCTAAAAATTTATATTTAAACCAAGGATGTATACTCCTCTTCACAATAAATTGTTTGATGTGTGTGTTTTATGATTATTCATTTTCCGAGATGAAAATAATAATATTTTATTTTTATTTTAAGAATTTCTAATTAAAATGACAAAGTTCATATTTCGTTGTAATAGTTCGTGTGTAAATTCATTCCAACAAAACAAAAAAGTGTAGAGGCAAGATAATTTATAATTCCCACTCCTTTTTTGTTGTTTATTCGTTTTGCACGTCCCATGTCAAGCAACGCAATGGAAAACCACGTTTCACAGTGCTGGTATCGTCTCTCTGTGCATACAGGGTGGGCCACAGCAGGGCGGCGCAGTGGGGACGCGCCACGTGCCCGGCGCCTCCGCCAAACAACGCTATTGCATAACAAACGCGGCGAGCATTCGGAAAAACGACGAAAAACGCCGTTGCCGCACATAAATAAAAACGCAAAAACTTTGCGACCGCCGAGGACGACCAAGGAGCGCAATATATAAGCGCGCTCATTATTTAGCAGTGCTCTGGAGAAGGAAAGGATCGAGTCAGAAAACGCAACGAAAAAGCGCACCGGCACAGAATCAATGGGACTGATTTATGTTCGTCCACGAAATTCTGAAAATAATCAGATATACCACGAAAAAAAAACAGTTTAATTTTGTTTAAAATTGTATTAAACATACTTCATCATCGCACAAAAAGGCGAAAATTTCAAAATTAAATGGGGAAATGTGCGAATTAGTTAAAACAGGGTGTAATTAACATTAAGCCCATATCAACTTCTTTGGATCGCTTTTTTAATTGGTTTTAGTGCATACTTTTTTCATTTTTTGTTAGGAGTTTTTTGTGCTTGTTTTAGTTTTATAATTTTACGTGTTTATAAAATGATCAAACGATCAAACAACACTGCCTGAGGGCCGGACATACATTCGCAGTTTATACTGCCGCTCTACGAGCTTTCTTTCATCCTGTGTTGTGCGCTAGCGTGAATTAATTGGATTACAGCACGACAGGATATGGAAACTGGGAAATGGTGGAGTGCACTTTGAATTTGGCGATGCGCACGGTGCGATACCGCTCGTTATTAGCGACTCGGGTTCAAATTGGCAGGGCGAAAACAATACCAAAGCTCACGCCTCAAATGGTGGTCAATTGGCAGGACGGACGGCCGACAACGCTGGTGGCGGCATCGACAACTCGCATACGTGTGCTTTGCAAATTATATAATTTTGTTATTTCGTGAGCTCCGGTTTCACATTCGTTTGTTGTATTATGTGATTATTGTGTGATTTACCGTGCTGATTAGCGTTCGTTGTTTGTATACATGCAGGAATGCAGATAGGGAATCTAGGAGTAGAAATCTCGACAATTGTTATGCAAATTTAGTGATTCTATTGTATCGAAGCTTATAATTTTAGTTTATTTGCTATATGTTCAGTTCGAAACAAATAATTGACAGGTATGTAATTAGTCTCTATATTTGCAACTATTTCTACATAATCTTTCATTTGTAAAAAAATGGAAATTGCTAAAATTGATTTTTTTGGCCGCTAAGATGATTTTGCATTTGAGAAAAATATATAAATTTATAATTATAATCACAATCTCCATAAAATCTTAACTTCCATGATTGATGTTGACACAAGGTCAGAGAAATATCGTAACCGAATTTCTGTTGCAAATGTTTTATATTTTTATTTTGTTAAATATTTTGTGAGTACAATTGCCCAGCTTATCATAATATAAATATAATGAAGTACAAACACGTAAAAGGATTGTCAATATATGACATTTTACATACAGCGGAGAACCCGCTTGGTCAAAAATCAGAGCCTCTACATTCGTTGTCTTGTTACTAGGCAAGCCAGAAATAGGAAGCGGCTCAAAAGGGGCTAGGATGACCACTAGTGTTGAAATAGAAGACTCAATCCTTTTTATAATTGGTTAGGCTATTCCGCTTTCTTTGAACTTTCCCGAACTTCACATTGTCGTATATTCAAATATTTGTGAGAATCCCTTATTTCCCTTTACAGCTATACACATGCGCATGTGACAAGTTATAGCACCGAACACCAGAAGAAAGTCTATTCTAACATCATAAAAAAGCCATTCTGAATTTAAATTATCTTTGATTAGGCTTTATTCTTTTTCCCTTCCTTTTATTTTATATTTTCTTACAAAAATTGCAACTTATGTTAAACAAAGAAAATAACCCAAGAAGTTGAAAAAAGCAGAAAATCCCTATTTTATTTCGTCTATTAGGTATACATACTCCAATCTACATCAATGTCATCAACATTCAAGTACACTTCTCCGAGCAGAGTGGAAAGCATCACAAAATATACTAACATATTCGATATTTCCGCGCGTGGCATCGTTACTTTTACGTTTACTTTATTTTCGACACCTTATACATTGTTGGCGGCGAAAGCTTTTCTACCGCGCATTGCATACATACCTTCACTGCCACCAACACCACCTCTAACGTAACGGAAAACCTAATAAGCCTAAACTCTAAAAGCCCGCAACCGCCCGAAACCATCTTTACCGAATGCGCAGCGTCGCGGATTAGAAGCAGGTTTTCCCTCAGCACGTGGCGTGCTAAATGCGAATGCGCACACCAAACACCTCATAAAACACACGTGCCACATTTTTCCACCAGCGCCTCCACCAATACTGCCAACGCCCGCATGGATTACGGCAGGCGCGGCGCGGCGTAAACGTGCGCGCCCCCATCGGCATTCATCATTTGCGTGGTGCGTCTGTTTCACAAACGAGTCACATTTTCCTTCGCCGCATGTATATGTGTGCGTGTGTGGGATTGTAGGTTCTCGGATGGTTTGTGTGCTTATTTCGTTTTCACAGCTCTTGGGTTGCGAGAGGGTAGCGACGATTGGCGCGATTCACAGTCGTAGAATGATCGTATCAGCGGTGCGCTTCTTTCAAGCAGCTTTACGGGTGCAGGTTCGAGGGGGTTTTCTTTGCAATCTTGTGTATTTCGCGCAGGGTACTCAATTTGTGTGAAAATATCGAATGTAGACACGGAGATTGAAACGAAATGAGTACATGGGCTCGAAGAGGGCGTATTACTAATGCGAATAATACCTTGTTTTCTTGTGCTCTTTTTCATTCCGGTTGCATGTGTGCAAACTTACC
Organism: Mimaenictus wilsoni; assembly: GCA_027575185.1. Taxonomy (NCBI): domain Eukaryota; kingdom Metazoa; phylum Arthropoda; class Insecta; order Coleoptera; family Staphylinidae; genus Mimaenictus; species Mimaenictus wilsoni. The sequence goes on from JAODAC010025583.1 coordinate 8,232, forward strand.
GAACAACCGAATAAAAGGGGCGGGAAATGTTCTATTACATTTCCAAATTAACTTACAACTTATAATACATGAATAGCATGTCGTAGAAAAGGGATTTTCAATACTTTTAAAATAATAAATGAAATAATAAAAAGTTATTTCCACTAGTTTTTGTATTCTTTGAAATTTTTAATATTTTACTCTATTTTTTATAATTATCAAAATGGGTCCTGCATATGACAGAAATATTTGTTTCGCTTACATGACATTATCGTATTGACATCATAAATGATTTCAGCCAAGCTATAATCATTGATAAGTTATTAATGAATCTAAGAATTGAAATGCTTCTTAGATCCATTAATAACTGAAAAAGGAGATATTCTACGCTGGCTAGATTTGATCCAGTAACATCCCAATGTCTAATATGATGCGCTACCCTTTGAATCACGCGAGAACAGAATCCAATCGGCACATTTGCCGCGAACCAATGTCGGCGGACCTAGCACGAAAAACGCACTGGGTCCACATTCAGTCCTTATTATAGGAAAAGTGTTCGACAGTGTCAAGTTTTATGAATATTGTTTTCGTTTTGTTAGATCTAACAGACAAGTAGGCTTAGCATGTTTTGTACACAAGCAAGGCTAAGTATGATCTAAGCGTGTTAGCTTAGTGAAACGTTAAATTACGTTCTAAGGTTATACATTTCGATATGGTAGTACGTCCCGAGCCATCATAGCAAGAAGGTCTAGCTTTCTATAAAAGGGCGTGCTCTAATAAAGAATTAAAAATGATACTATTCGTGAACAATAATATTTAATACAATCTCTATACGTTTCTTCAAACGGTTAAACTTTACAACCAGCGAGTATCGCCCACACTCATCCCAAATCGCGGTACCACAACTTCCTTTGCAGCTTCTTACGCCACCTACTCCGGCTGTTAAGAACAAGCAAAGATATTTATTTTCGGTTACTGCAAGCCGACAGCTACCCGCTACCTATAGGTTGAGGGAAGTAAAAATTGAAGGAATCTAAAAATCTTTCGAAAAAATATATAAAATATATATAAAATATAAGCATAAATTTTTGCGCCTCCCGATCTAACGATGTGGGATCTTTTTGGAAGGCTTCCACGAATCGTAAGAGATTACAGCAGAACCATACTTACCTCTAAATAATCGCGCTTCGTCACACCACGAGATTCTGCGTACGGGAGGTGATACCATCAGTTTATCACCACACCGATACCGGTAAAGGGAAGGTATTTGCAATACAAATCGTTCGGGTATTCCCTTTTGTGCTCTCTCACGCTGGGGATCTTTCATGATCGTGGCTGGATGCACATCCCGAACAGCTAAACATACATGTTAACATTTGGGTGGCTGTCTGGTGGAGATACTATCCTGACTTATCTTAAGAGTGTATCAAATTGGATCATACGGATGAATATTTGAGGAAAATATATTTCTGATAATTGACAAAGTTGCATTTAGCATAAAAACTGAACACCAGGGATGAGCAACTATTTTATAATCCAGTAAGTTAAAGGCAATGGGTGCCTGCGCACTAAGGTTTTTTTTTTTCAGATAACAGCAATAACATTTACAATAAATAAATAAATAATAAATAAATACATATATGTACATATGTACGCCATATTAGAAGTAACCCGGTACCGCGAAATTCGCATTACGTCAGGCCACCCCGTTCTATCTTCCCAGGGCAGTCTCCATACTATGCTTTCGCGATAGTACCAAGATAGTCTGCTAAACTCCACCAGGGCTTCCCACGTTACTCGATTAGTAATTATTTTTTTCACCAAGGATTTTAGGGCATATTTTGCATTCGGCAGCTTGTCGCAGGACTTCTCTATTCTCATTCCGAGCTGGGCACTCCACTCATCTCTCATCAGCGTGTGTTTTGGACTATCAGAGACAAAATGGTTACAATGAACGCATGTCTCGCTTATAACTGCCTGATTTTAAATAAGTATGATCGGAAAACGTCATGTCCAGTGAGGATATGTGTTAACCAGAAGTCGCAATCACCGTGTTTCCGTTCTGCCTATTTTTTACGTCAGGGATCCACCGTCGGGTTCATCAACCTTTATTGCTGCTTTCCCATCGCTCGTTCCATATTCTGTACATATCTGGAGGTTGGTTGGAAGTTATGTGACCCTCGTTTTTATTACATACAAATGTCTTATATCTCTGCTGAAGCAATAGATCGGCTGGTAGTACTGACGCAATGACTTCGGCTGCGTCTGTAGAGACGGTCTGGTAGGCTCTGACTATCCGCAGGCAACATCCCCTACGGGCTCTTTTCAGTTTGACCCTGTTTCTGGCGGTTGTAGTACAGTCCGCCCATACTGGTGCGGCGTAGTAGTTTCGAAATCACCACAGTTGCCAGTGTGCGATGTGCAATATCCCCGCAACTACCCCAGTTGGGAAGAATCTTCGCTATTTTCTGAAAGGCGTCCCTTGCTTTTGTTGTGGCATAAGTTAACTGCTTATTCCACCTGGTTACTGCCTCCAGCATTACTCCCAAGTACCTGGGAGTCCCAAGTACTGCTTTACCTATGGGGATTTTATTACCTGATACAGTGATGTATTCGTCGCCTACATGCCCTTTTCGCCTTACGTTTACAAAACATGTGGTTCATTCGAAAACAAAGCTGTTCCGTAAAATTTAAAATCATACAAAGAGCTCCATGTTAGGAAACGTTTTTGGACTGCAATCATCTAACTTTGCTCCCAGACATAATATCTGTTTGTTTACCCAACTTAATTGTTCGCCGTTTATTCGTAGATTCTAACACTAAGACCAAAACTGTCGTAAATATAGTTCCATCACAAGGCAATTCATGACACTATATGGAAATAAGTTACAAAAAATCTTAATCGCTTTTTTTTATTTAACAGACTCTGACTTATTAGCTCATTAGCTCTATTCAAGTCTGTTTCAGTGAATTTAGTTAGAAATTTTAGAAACTATTACTACTGAATATAAGACAAAATCATTTTGATCTTCGCCCGCAGAGATTCTATCCCGGACCTTGTATTATGGATTACTGATACCAATTAACTTTAATAAAGTAAATTTTCACTGACACATCGTCGATACATATAGAACTAATAATGCAAATCTAGAACTAAGCGCAAAATTTTAAAATTGAAAACTAGGACTCAGACTATTACTAAATTCTCTATAATTTTAAATTTTATGATATGCTATAATACAATTCTATATGATGTCATTTTTTTTACAAATGCATGAGTGTCAGAATCATTATCTAATTCCAGATTAACATGTATTATCACTACTAAAATTATAACACTAACAATAAAACATGACAGTAATGCACATAATACAGGTAATTCCGAAACATGTAGGTCCCTTTACGACAGATGCGACATACTGGAGTATTATAACCTTAGAAATGTGTTATATGGAGGTGGATAACAAAGACTCAAATGACAAAAGTCTCTTCAACAGCACCTAACAATGCCTAATAATATGATTTGAAACGTAATAAAGTCAAGTAAAAGGAAATTACAACCATAATCGTAAAGCCAGACAAAGACCAAATGAAGTTTCTGGTTTGTTTCGTGGTAATGCATCCAAGAAATGACGTAATCAAGAAAATCGTTATTGTTTACGTACCCGAACCGTACCGGCTGTGGGTCAATCCTGAAACAGTGCATAAATAATTAATTCAAAGTCGTGCTGAGTAACAACTAGTTTTACATATAACGGCATGCGATGTACGAATTAAGGAAAGTGGAACTATAAAGGGGTAATACGGTTTAAGGTCATTCAAGAAAATTTGTTCTAGAATTCTAAAGAAAACTTGGAATGAAGAAGAAAGAAATAACAAAGCACTTATTTACATTTATGGCGTAGATTGAAGAATATGATACATTCCTAGTTAGTGAACTTTCTTTTATTTGTTTGACATTTAAATCTCCTTATAGAAATGTTACTATAGGATTCCACAAGTGCCGCGTCTAACAGTAAGCAGGAATTTACCAACTCAATAACATATTTCGTGAGTATCTTCCACAGCTCGTGGACATTTTCATTCATTACTGCATATGTCCTGTAGAAAATATGTATAATAAGAACTCCGCATGGTTTCAAAAGCTGTGAACGTTGGACTGAACAGAGTGAACAAACCACATTAAATAGCTTTTAAAATCAGCTTTGCCAATAATTTGGATAAAACGGTACATCTGACATGTTTTCCTCAAATGTAAGCGAAACCATAAAAGAGAATATACAAATATTGAAAGAATAGCTAAAATAGCTAGACCAGTCGTAGGCGATAAAAAGTATATTAAACAAAGGGAAGCGCAGCTATAAAAAAATTGGAATCATTGGAATCTGCGTTAGTCAACCCGGATAATTATATTAATATTACGGTTAATATACCCAAATCGATGGAAAGATTTGGAATTGATTAGATAACATAATCTATAATAGACCATATACCATAAGCTAAATGAAATCGATCCAATTAGAACTGACGTCATTTGTTTAATAATATGGTCTTTATCAATAATACGGCTTCTTTATCAATTTAGCTTATAATGTCATAATGGCAGAGTTCCGGCATAATGTAACTTACAGTTGGTATGCCCTTAAAGGAAAATTCGCTTGTGTCAAAATAGCTGTACGGGGCATAAATTTTTGCGTCAAATTAAGTAAAGTGTGCTGTTATTAATGTTACTAGACTGCCGATTTTTAAATAAGTTTTAGATGGAATAATTTTTCAATTAGCTGAAATGCTGATTTCCAAATTTCCTTCGTTCATTGAAGATAATGCGGATATGTTAGTTTCTAGTATAGTTTAGAACATTCATTATTGTTTTGCGTGCGTGATTATTTTTCATATTTATTATATTATATTTCATATTTATTATAATATTTGTGATATGAACGATTTGAAGTTTTAATTATCGTGTGAATTTTGGAGGAATGTTTATCATATTCGTGTATTTAGAGTTTTTACGGCCCGAAGTAAGGGTAGTTGTCGTTTTCGTCATTCATTTTTAAATTAGATGGCATTGTGACACCGTGGTAATATTTAGATTAGAGTTTCTGTACTCTACTGTACAAATTCTCATATGAATATGAAAATCATATTTAATAGAACTGCATTGTCTAGCTTAATTATAACAATATATTTAGATTCGCCTTGAAATTTGCAACCACCTGTAAGAAAAAACACGGAGGCTAAACACCCCGGCTAAAAAAAATGAGAAGGTGATTTGTAACGCCGTAATGCGTTTCTTATGGGAAATATTTAAAGTTTAAAAGCAATTTTTCAATAGTACTGCATGAGCTAGCGTCAATTACGTAACACCAATGAATTCGTCTTTTCATTTCCTACAGAAAAACGAGACATTTTTGTTGTTGTGCTAACATCACGGCGGTTCTTTTGGGAAAATGTTCAAGTTAGTTAGTTGATTTTTTTTATATTCATGTGAAATTTTTCAAGTTAATACATTGTTGTCATATGCACACGAGTGGGAGTTGCGTTCCTCCATCCCTACGTGCAGAATTGTATGTTGTAGGGATTTTTGTAAGCTTGTTTTGGGATTATGAAGTGTTGAGTGAAACCTGAAAGACGAAAGTTTTGGTCGTAATTTGATTGACCGGGCTAGAGTTTCGATCTACGTTAAGGTACGCCTGTCAAGTTGTCGGATTCCGATCCTACAAGATACACATCTTTAACAAAAATAGAAAATCTAGGTTGTCTTAATAAAAACCAAACATTTACCCGTTGGGACAAAACATCTGTTTGATACCGATAAGAAGTTAACAGCGAGCCTTCCAGCAGGAGATTAAATTGCCAGATTTAAAATAACACGTAAAATAAAATTTTGACATTCGATACTCGAGCTTCTAATATATTATAGATTGTATTATTGCAATCAGATCCGTAGTCTTCGTTTTCTAATATCAGATACCGAACGTATGTAATGATCAATTAAAGTGGATATCTCTTATGGAAATTAACATGCAGGACTATAAAAATCATCACACCTCTTGATCTATCAACCGTTGCTAAAAAGTATTTAACTAAAAAAAAATCACAAAAAATTCAACAAATGCGCCGATGTAAATATCATTCAGATTGATCGTGCTAGACGCAAGTTATTGGCAATTTCAGCAAACGGGTTAGAGCTTATACGGCGCTCCATAAAATTATATTGTGTTAGATCTGTATCGATAGATAATAAAATGACTCATTCAAATTTGTCAAAATTAAATTAATTAAAGTGCAAATTGATGATTTAATTACAATTTAAGAAATTGGTGAAGATCTTTGCCGCAATGAATTGATTTTTTTCTGGCTGGTGACAGTTTTATGAGGATCGCTCTAGAACCTCTCTACCTCTCAAGAATAGAATATTGAATTTGTGAAATTATTCCCTATAAATTGGAGGGGTTGTAGTCAGTTATATAACAACAACAATGTGGTTAAATATAAGTGCGTGCTTCGCCTTTTATTGAAAATGGTCATTATTAGATTTACGACAGATTCCTCAGATCAAATAGAAATGTTCTTCATAAAATCAGCAACAAATGTGCCGATATTCCAAATGTATTTTATTTAAACGTGATTACTATAAAATGGAAGCCCAAACCGAAATCGGGGATTTTCACTTAAAACCACGTTTTGAAAACTTTCGATTTCAATTCAGAAATATATCATTTTTGCCTGCTTTTATTTTTTCAATATTCAACCTACGATAGAAATCGAAACTATCTTTTTCCTACTGTAGGTAGTAGTTTCGAGGAAACGAATGTGTTTCAATAACAAATGATCAAAATATTTATCTAACTATATGTATAAAAACATGCAGCAAATAAGGAAAAACTAACGTTGCCAAGGTTAACAACTTTAAGAAGAAACATTTCAAGTACTCGCGAATAATAGTCACATTTTTACTGCCTAAGTAATCTCAATTTAGGGTATTTAGTTCATGTCTCGTTAGTACTCAACCTATAACCATCGCAAGCAACATTCGTAGGCGAGTATCTCCGACTCGGTACACTCCACACAATTACGAGCACCTCGATACAGTAACGCTTATATTATATGTGTATAATAACCAGCACACAGTAGTTAATGTCGAGCTGTGTCGAGCGGCTCACCTCCGACTCTCCAAACTAAACTTCTCCCAACTCCTGCTATCAAACGAACGAGCGCTCGAACGAATGAACAACCTGCAGCGAACACAAAGCTGCAATTTAGTTCCTGTCCGCGCGTCCACAGTCGCGTGCCCGAATCCAAACCTAGAAAATAAACATCAAATTAAAATTGCCGCCAACGCGTAAGTGCGCAAGTGGATTTAGGTGCGTGTAGTGATCGGTTACCTACGCAACCGTTGAATCAACACAAAACCTGCGGCTTTGATTTTTCCAAAAACCACCGCTGGCATGACACATCGCGATGGTCGGCGGTGCACGGTGCGCGCTAATCGCGGACAATAATAATGCGAATCACATGCCGCTCGTTCGCATCGATTCGATCGCACGCGTCGCTTCCTGACCGAGTTTTCGTCGACGCGCCCGCGATTTTGTGTGCAATTTTTTGTGTGTGACCCCGGAGGCCGTTTCTCCAGCAGCGAGTTTGCAAAAGTGATTTGAGCAGTGCACCATGGGGAATAAGTTCTGCAAGAAGCGAGTCGATCAGACGGACAACGCTGCCGGCAACAAAACTCCCAAGGCTTTTCATAAGATTATAAACAAACTCAATGTAAGTGGACCTTCGCTCTGGAGTCTTGCTGGTTGAAGCTTAAACAATAAGGAGTTTTACTGCTTTAAAATATTGATTCTGTTAGGGGGGAAGAATGAAATTAGAAATTAAGCTTAAACGTCAACTTTGAAGAGGCTTCGAAGAGTTTTTAATGCTAAAATAATTCTGAAACGTGAATTTTAATGTTTAATGTAAATTTGTATGAGGTTTCCCGTTTTAGATATACCAATTCTTAACTTCCTAATTTACTTTTAAAATTTTATTTCAAAGAAATATTTGTAGAAAACAATTTAAAAGTGTATTTAACCAAAAAATAATAAAGGAGAGAAGCGATAACTAGGAAACCCCCTATTGCACGAAATCACATTAGGCATTAGGCATTTGTAGGTTAATCGAATTGTTTTTCTTCAATGTGTTCATCTCGTTATTTAAATGTCAGTTTTAAAGCACTAACGCACTGTGCGCGCTTTGTACTGTCATATATTACATTGTGTTAAATGTAGATCAAATCAAACGCATCTAACGATTCTAATTTTAAATTTCAAAATACAAAAATCGGGCATTTTCTGCTTCGCTGTATCTTGCGAACAGTTTCACATATATGTTTTGTTTTATGTTCATGTTAAGGTTACACTTTTTAGCAAGTTCCTATTTAATATTTTATCAGGGCATATTTCGTCGAAATTTATGATTTCTCAGATGTATTATATTTGATTCAATCAATATATCTCGACAAACGCGTGTCAGCGATCGCCGATTATGATAAAATATCGAATTCACAAATCAGTGCTGTGTTGCTATGTTTTGTTTTATGTTCATGTTAAGGTTACACATTCTGCAAGGTGCTAATCAATGT
>JAODAC010025594.1:0-16834 GCA_027575185.1 Mimaenictus wilsoni
AAGATCTGGTAGAGCTAGGGGTGAAAAACTGGAGGAAAAAAGCCACCGAAAGAGAAAACTGGAAAGCACTCACTACCTAAAGAAGAAATTAAGAAAGATGGGATTAATCCACCCAACAATAGGGATTTTAAAACTCAAAATGAGTCGCTATACCCGGGAGGGTGGAAAAAGTATATATGTATAATTCCTTTTTTGCAAGTTTTTTTTGAAACCTGATGTATACGGATTTATGAAATGTTAATTGACCTACAGTGTGTGGTGGAACATGTTTAACGCGGAAACTGAATGAAATATTTTAATAGAAGTAGTTTAGTTGTTGGATCTCTATATCAAATTTGAATTATTTCAAGGTTAAATCAACGATAGAAAGGTTAGGAAAGAATTGGTGCAGTTACTGCCTCAAAATGAGTCTGCCCTATTCTCCATAAATATCTCCTGTTAAATGAATATTTAATATTGATAGGCAATTCGTAATTATTCAATTATTAAATTTGCTAGGTTAATAAGGATGAAAAAAATATGTGTCGTTCTGTAACGTTGGTATTTGGAGAAAAAATGAATCATGGAAACCAAAAAGTCATTTCTTAAACAGGTAAATATTTAAAAATTGTTTTAATTAACTACAAAGTTTTAATACTTTAACTTTATGTCAAAGTTTGATTATTTTATAATTTATTCAACGACAAAGAGGTTAGAATAGAGTTGGAACAGTTGCTGTCTCAAAATGAGAATATAAAACAGATAAAGAGTCTTATAATCTATAAACATCTACTATTAATTTACGGAGTTTACTGTCACTTCTTGATAAAACATGGTGTAAAATTATTCACAAAATACACGAACTCATAAATGTGTTTCACTGTTTTATTTTGACGCTTTATATTGTATTGTACGATAACAAGCGTCAAAATAAAACAGTGAAACACAGTGCTGAGTTCGTGTATTTCATGAATAAATCTACTATTAAATTAATATTAAATATTTCTAGTCATTTCGAAATTATTCAGTTATTAGGTTAACAAGGAAGGAAGTAATATGTAGCGCCCTCTAGGAGAGTCTAGCGTTAGTATTTGTAGAAAAAAAGGCATTTTTAAGGTTGCTATTTTCAGATACATTTCAAATTAGTTGAGTTGAATAAGGAAACAAAGGAATACAACGGTATTTAAGAAGAACCCTGAAGTTTGAACAGGTCAACGTCCCACAGAAGAAAACAGAAGAGAAAGATGGAAACTATTTTTTAGATTTAACTGTAGCTTTTATGATATTTATGATATGATATGATGAAATTTTATTTTCTATGTTAAGACTTTATTATTTTAAGGTTAAAAAATCAACGAATAGGGTAAAAATATGCTAATGCTTCTCTCCTCTCAAATAACGTGTTCTTTTCTGTTATGCTTTTTATATCCGTTAATATAATTGTCAATAACTGATGTGTATAGGTTTAAATGTATGTTAAACTATTTTTTATCTTATATATCGAAATCATTCAATTGTGGTAGGTTAACCTAGTTAAAATTGTAAGTAACGCCCTCTAGCGCTCACTAGTTTGTGTTTGTAAATAATAAATGCTATAATGTTTACCAACCGATTCTCGCAGAATTTCTTGTTGTTTCTAAATAAAGGTGATTTGCCATTTCTTTTCCAATTTTCCATACCTCTACACTCCTGTGCTCTTACCTGTTTGTCTTCCCCATGGATTACAAAATCGCAATTAATCCCATGCTTTCAAATACTTTAGACGCTCCTCTGTTTGTCTCTGCCTTCTAAGGGGATGCGAGTTGAACGGCTGAACGCTGTTATCACGCGCGCGTATCACGCGAGCACACGCACACACTGCGCCATTACCCGCTGCGGATGCTGATGAGGACGACAGTGAGCCGGCTGCCGGCTGCGTGCGAAGATGAAGGGTCGCTCTGTGTGGCGTGTGGTCCGGGACCGGTGGTGGTGGTGGCGGTCGGTCGGAGGCGGCGCACGTTTCACTGGCGCACAGCACACCTAGGCGTGCAACACATACGCCACCCCATCGGCGTAACCTTGATCGTGCTGGTGTGTGCGCACGACCGCATCGCAGCGTACTGGTGTGTGCAAAAAAATAACCACCCTCTCTTTTGTGCTGCGAGTAAGACTAACGAAAATCAACAATAGCGACTCTAATAACATTTCTTTACGATAAACTTCATTATTAGATATTAGAGCTTTTCAAAACAATAATAAACAAAGATAATTAAGGAAAGTATTGTTTGATTCATTTGTTATTCGTATGACTTACTATATTGTGAAATATTTTAAAATTATGTTAATCGGCTGAGATATGCTCAAGAAGTTGCCTAGTTTTTCGTTTTTGGAACGATTATTATTCGGTAATTTTAGGTTAAAAAGTAAAATGACTTTAAAATATTTAATAAAGAAACTGATTTTTAATATTTAAAAATATAATGCACCTATTTACAAATTTCTAGGTGAGCGAAGGAAGAAACATTGAAGCCTGGGATAGCAGTACCGGAAGCGAGGATTGTTGCTTAGCAACAGCTCCAGCTCCGGCTCCGGTGATGACGATGGCAGCGGGCGGTTAGAAGCTGCTCTACACCGCCTTCATCACCACCACCCCATTCACCCAACCGAATACCGACTTTCAAGAGCGACCTATTTACTATAAATACGTTTTTATTGTTTTTCATCTCGATGTCTATTTGTTACGAGTCGATACGTTTTCGGAAACTCTTTCATTTCCTAAAATCGTTTCTTGTAAAGACATTTAAAGTTGGAAATTAAACTCTAACTTTAAAGTTACACCTAAAATAAGATAAGGTTTATAATATTTTTACGGATTTAATTCATTGACTAAAATAATAACAATAAAAATTTATAGGCAAATTTCAGTGAATATTATAATAGTAGGCGAATTCTGCTTCAATTGACTTAGGCGTCGTTCACACCGACGACTTCGGCTTTGGGCTTCTATGCCTACCATTGTCTAACGAATGTAGTTAAAAAGAGATAGGTAGTGTTGCTAGTTTGCTCAAAGCCAAGGTAATTAAACTGGTCGGGCTTCACAAACTTTAACGAGCGTTGTGAAGAAAACTAACCTTCCTAACGAAAAGTAGGTAAGATGAAATGGAGAAAAAACGAAAGAGGATCTAAACATGTGTAGAAGTCATGAATCCATCAATGGTATAGTTGAGGGCGCACCAAAGTCGACGAGTGGTTATCACCGAATTGCGAAGCCGAAGCGCGCTCGCTGTGTGAACACATCAGGCTTCGCAATTCGAAGCTCGACGAAACGAGGCGACGCGAAGCCGCCGCGCCGGTTTGACAGTCCTTACAAGCAGAGTTCTCAATTGTACGTGAAAACTTAAAATATCTTAAAAAATAAGCACTCTACGAAAAAGTTGCAGGTAATCAAAATATAATTATTGCATGGATGAAAAATGTACGTGGTATTTTGTGGTAACTTTAAAATCTTAAAAAGATACCCCATATATTTATTGCGGATTCAAATTGCACGACTAAAATGTAAACATTTTTAGTTGCTTCTGTAATCGACAATAATCAATTTTACTGATATTTTACTAGCCATAGTACGCTTATCATTATTAGAGATATACCTTATAACTGTTACAGTGAATGCTCAAAATAAAGCCCGTCAACTTCAATGCATGTACGGGTAAAATCACCGCGAAACAATAACCGCTGCTATATTCTCCGCTACGAAAATTCACCGCGCGACAACTCACCACTGCTAAAAATCACCGATAGGAAAAATCACTGCAGGGATTGGGTGGTGCATGGGGACTCTACGCCTTCATTCGAAACGCGAACACAAGAATGTAAAAATGTATTCTTAAATTACACTCATGCTTTCGCTCGAATATGAATCATTTCCAAAGCGTCGTTATTTGAGCGACTGTGTTTATTTAGCGGTGAGTTGACACGCGGTTATTTTACTAGTGGTGAATTTACCGCGGTGATTTTTCGTAGGTAAATAATTATAAGTATTTAACGGCACCTTCTTCAGAATAATACAAATAAAGTTGATCCCATATATATTCTTTATAACCAGGTTTGAGTGAAATATATTTATATATGATTACATGAAGATACCTTGATTTTGATACCTTGATAATTTTAGGTCACAAAATGTACTTTGAAATATGGATTAACATTCGCAGTAAATACAGATTTTACTGTTAATACTGTAGTATACGCTGATTGATTGAATGACAAATTTGCACGCGTATTTTCGGTCTGTTGAACATTTGCAAAATGCGCCGAAATATTAATAACCACGTGCGTGGGGTGGGGGGTTGTTTAACGCGTACAGTCGCACGCAGAATAGCGGTTTTGCCGCACATATCGAATATTGCTAATTAATTAGTCTCGGAGCTTGTGTGCACTTGAATGGGCCGGGGATGCTCTCGCGGTGCAAACGTGCGCACCGATTGCCGCCGCCTGCAGCGGGAGGCCGGTCGGCTGGCCCGCGCGCGCTGGGCACGGACCGGTTCGGTTGCGATACAGCGCGCGGTGGGTGGAGGCGGTGGAGAAGCGGCGGCAGCGTGTATGCGTTGTCAGGACGACCAATTTTAATGATTCGCAGCAGCCGGTTTGCAGCGCACGCATTGTGATTAGCTCTTTCATGTTGCAGAAACGGCGAAACATTGCGATGTGGAATAAAATTCGTCCACCCGCCTCCTCCTGCCTAGCCGCCGCCTGGACCAAACCAGCCACCCCCCTCGGCGAACACACACATGCGCCCACGCGCGCAAAAACGTGGAATGGATGGCGGGAGATCGATGCCTTTGTGCGTTTGACGTTTGGCGTATTCATTTTGCGCCAATTAGTGTAAAATCTAGAATCGCCACGCGCTGGTCTATTGCCAGACAAACCACATTCACTAGCTTGTATTTATTTATTTTTAATGAAATTTTAATATGGAAATGTAAAAATACGTTAAATATTTATTTACAATTGCGATATAGGATTGGATTTGAAAGTATTTTTGAAGTTATTTTATACTTTGACTTGACTTTGTGAGTAAACTGATAAATGTGAGCCGAATTTAGATGGCGTATAGCTCAGAAACAATCAATCCGGTTTTAACTTTTCTTTTTTTATTATGTGTTTTGTTTCAACTTGAGAGATGGGATATGTATTTTGTTTTTTTATATTTATCCCTTTTAGTTTTTTTTAAATATATGTGGCGTTTGTCATGCGTTGTGCATGCATGTATATAATTGAATATCGGTATTTTAAAGAAGTGTAGTATTTATAGTATTTAAAACACTGATTAAATTAAAACATAAACTAAACTGATTTCTTTCTTATTCTTCTTCGTTCACCCGGCTTGTCGCTGACCGGGCATAGGTATGTGGCCTGTCATTCTTCCAGAATTACTTCTGGGTAATTATGAGCATATTCATTCCCTTTGGGTAGATTGCTAGCCTCACCAAAGGTGAAGAAGACTTCTTTAACGACAACCACAGATGTTAATGTGGTTGCCGGAGCGAGTAGAGGTGTGATTGTCACGGCCAGGATTTGAACCTGGAACTTTCTGCGAGGTAAACAACGATCTTACCAACTGGCCTACTATGCTATGATTTCTTTGAATAAAAATATAAAAATAAGATATTTTTCTTCTATTTCATTCCTACAATTTGGCTCAGATAGTATAAAATTATCGGTACCGACTTAAACTCTGAAACAAATTAGCTTTCTTCAGTTACATGTATTTGCATGTATATTGAACCGAGAAAAGGACACCGAATGCATTTAATATCAGAATAATACCAAAACGGAGGCAGCTAAATCTCTTTGTATCTTTTTTGAACCACTTTCTACTTTCCTCTTTCCCATTTTCTCTTCGAACCTCCGTCGGTGATTTTTAAATCCCACCGTGTACGTACGTACACAGTGCCTATGCGCTTATGTGTGAGTGTCTGTGAGCGGATCTAAGTACGGGCCCCGCGAGCGTTTTTGGGGTGCAACCCCCTATTGATTTTGACGTACGGCCCAAGGGTGAAAGTGTTTTATATAAAGGGATGTGTGGCGAAACCGAAGCTCTCGCAATCCGGTCCTAACTAACTTTTACATCCATACATATGCACATATACATGCAAGTAGTCGTACAAACATACATAGTTGGGCCATGTACACATACGCGTACACACATACACACATGCACAGTCACAAGTATGAGTTGCAAAATACATTTGCACCCCCAATTCAGCAATACACGCACAGGCAGACCTACTTGTTCCTACCTACACAGTGTACACGCAAAGCGCTCACGCACACATCGATGTGATTAAACACGGACGCGTCCAAACAACAGCGAATATTTTATTAGTTATGAGATAACAACGCGCGTCCGACATCCCCAATATCGCGAGCGCGTAATGAATGTTGCCAGCCGTCACCCCCCGAAAACCGGAGCGAAATTTCCAAGAGGGTGTTCCGGGGTCGGGGTTGTGCTCCGCCGCTCAGCCCGTAGCCCGAAGGTGCGGGATGTTGAGGTGCCGTTCCCTCTTCCCATCCAACTCACTCTACGAGTCAACTCACCCTGTTCCCGTTCATAGGATTGCGCATTGATCAGTATGGTGCGACTACGGAAAACTTGGTCTAATGCTGTTGGCGTGCTCTGCTCTTGCATGCGGTGACAAATTAGACGCAACCCTCAAGTGCGATTAAACAGAACCGAAGTTGAAACACCTTCGGCTAAGTACGGCGCCGGTGAGAGTTCTCGTTCGTCAAGCCGCGCTTGTTTACCAGGATAAGCGATGGGTGTACGTGCATACCTTGATTGAAATTTAAGGGGGAAATAGGAATATATGCAACTTAAGTTTCACGATTTTTGAAATTGTATTTATTTTTAATTGTTTTCAATTTTTAAACTGTTTAATTTTCCATTTGGTTATTTCTCTTTTATTGCGTATCTTTTTAATGTTTATCAAGTTATATTTTCCTTTTAAATCATTTATCTGATTTTATTATCGTTCGGAAGTTAACTATAAATTTTGTCATAAGATTTTAAGAATATTTCTTTCAAGAGGATAATTTTTGAATGTAGCACCTGTGATTTGCATATTTTGCAATTTTTCCGAATATTTGGCAATCTTTGAAGCCGATCAAAGCGTATAGTGAAAAAACAACACAATATTAAACATGTTTAAGTGTGGTATGAACCCCCACAAGTTAATTTGTTTTTGTTTGATTTACCGAGCATCGACTGCTATGGTCATTAGCTCTATTCAATTCTTGTTCAATGTAATTAGTCATATTAAGTTAAATAATTATTGCAAATATTAGTTTGTAGTAATGAAATTAATATGGTTGTATTCAGTTATATTTTGCTATTTTATATAATTTTCAAGTGCTACTCTCTTAATAATTATAACAATATACTTTAATTATACTAATTATAAATTATATAAGTTTAAATATAGTAATTATACTTTATCTGGCAAACTAGAGCTCCTTATGGCCACTACTGTGTGAAATTATCGCGCATCTTTGACCGGCTCCACGGGTTTGTCCATGAAAATCGCAATAATCCCAGACTCGCATATATTTGCAGCTAATATGGCTGTATTCAACTATTTTTTGCAACTTTTTTGGTATGACTTGCAAGTGCTACTCCCTTCTAGTTTATGAGTAAATTACGTTAAGGACTCGACTTATGGAGACCACAAAAAATCGCAAAAATCGTGGTCTGTCACATTTGTATTGACCTGGGTGATCTAAACAACATATCATCACAAGTTCTTTATTCTATATTCACTTCCCACAAGAAAGGTGTTACAATGTGTTTGTAGCTAGGTTTTGAAGTGAAATTCTGAACGATAAATGTATTGTTTTATGCAAATTTTCAGATACTTGTATAACTGGTTGTAGGTATATAGTATATACCTTAAGGGGTATAGTATATACTTAAGGGGTTATGCTGTCAGCTGATGGTATATACTATATACTATCAGCTGACAACATAACCCCTTGAGTTTACACAAGTACTCGTATATTTAATGAATCCGATACTGGCCGGGAGTTTTATAATCCGTACTCGGGCTCCAACCCAAGTGGCTCGTCCTGCGAACGTAAACAATGCTCGTTCCGGCGCGATCCCTGCAACCGGCAACGCGGCAACGCTTTATTAAAAAGCGCCCTTCCCCCAAAAAAGTACTTGCACATACACCTACAACTACGAGGTCGACACACATGCAGCACAACAATGCCGTGGCGATCGTCTTTTTGCGTGCCGTATTTTAGCATACCCACCCCGACAAAATGCAGCGGTCGCCGGAAAGTAAATAATAAAAGGCCTCGCAATTCAATTACGCATTCGGACGTTCGCCTGGATTAATCTATCGCGCAACAAGATAAAATCAACAGTTTGGCGAAAAGCCTGCACATTAAAATTTCGTGCTAATGGCGAGGTAAATATTGATTAGATCTATTCTGTATGTGAGTGTGTGTGAAAATGAACGGTTTTCTATTGGCCGAAAAGTCACACACGCATCGCGAGATAAATTTAAAAAACGAGAGCGAATCAGCTGTGTTTGAATTTGAAATGCAAAACGGATGGCTGCGAAATGTGTAAAACCACACAACTGTGCGTATTCCCAAGCTATAATTGAATTTGTCACCACTCTGTCACATTTCCATACATTACCATTCCTATTGGATTACATGTCTCTGCGGCGATAGACCAACACTTCTTGCCGCGTATCGAGCAATTCGCTGTCAAACGGCTCAATCAAGGCAAGTTTGTATGATTTTTGGTCGGCTTCGTTACCGTTTTTTTGCCTGAATGTTGCCTTTGTCGCCAAATCAAGCGTATAGCGTATAGCGTATAGTATGTGGTTACGCGTGGTTTAATGATTCAAGTGGATCATTAAACCACGCGTTGAAGACAGTTCAAATTTTCCAAAAAAAAAAAATTAACAACGAACTCGTAGTAACAAATGTTTCATTTTTTTATTTCATTTTCATTTCAACTTTGTTGTGCAGTTTCAGTAGTTTGAAGTAGTACGTTTAAAAAGTAAAAATTGTTTTTCGTTTATATTTTTAGATAAAAATTGTTTCAAACTTTCTAGGAATATGAATAAGGCATCGTTCATACCGGCGACTTCGACTTCGAGCTTCTATGCCTATCCTTACTTAACGAATATGAAGAAAAGAAGATGAAGAAACTCGAAGAAACAACCATCTCCGTTTATTACATGTGTCAGACAGAGGAAACCACGAAGCGAGGCGACGCGACGCCGCCGGTATGAATGACGCCTAATAATAAATGTAATCATTATTTTCTAAGACTTACCAAAAATAATATCTTATTGTTAGAACGCATGATTTCTTTGAAAACTGCAGAACATTTACTTCTTCTTCGTTCTCACGCCTTGTCGGTGACCAGGCATAGACCAGTGGCATGTCATTTTTCCAGAATTTTCTGGGTAACTATGAGCATACTAATTCCCTTTGGGCAGGTTACAAGCCTTGCCTAGGGTGAAGAAGACTTCCACAACGACAACCACAGTTGTTAATGTGGTTGCCGGAGCAAGTAGAGGTGTTATTGTCACGACCAGGATTTAAACCTGGATCCCCCTGCGTGGTAAGCAGCGATCTTACCAACAGGGCCACTACGCTCATCAGAACATTTACGATAACCACAAAGTCCAGGAGTCCTGGATTGTCGTACTTTTGAAATGTTTAGCAGAAATAGAAGAGGATGTGTCAGGGAATACACATTCCTATAACACTTTACCTCCCGCCAGCATCTAGGTTCTAGGTTTATAAACCCTGATTTACACTTCGATTGAGTTTACCATATTTTGAAATTCATTATTGGATATAAACTTTAAATTTAAACCATTCAGTTCGGTAACTGGACATGACGATCAATGATAAACAGAAAGAAAGGTAAATATGCCAATTTCTTTCGTATTATTTAAATAAGAGCCCGCTGATGCACTATCCCACTCCACCAATATAACTATCGATACTTGAAAATCTCTATAATTCCCCGAAATCGAAGTAAACATTTCAACCAAAAGTGGCGCTCACTCCATAATTTTAAACCAAACTAACTTGCCATTTTTTATATCAATCGGCTAACATGCCTGAACGTTGATGATACGTTGCTACATCATGTTTGACAAACCAACATTTTGATTAAAAAACCTATTACAATTTCAATATGTAAAATTAATCGAATGCAATCAACAAAATACAGTAGATATTATTAAAAATCTGATATGCAACGGCTATAATCAAAATTAATTTGACAAAAATAATCTAGTATTTTATTAAATACACGGCTACTAATTAATGTAAACCAAACAACGAAATTTCACTTAAAAAATAAATTGAATATTTAAAATTTAAATAGATTTCAACGCAAAATTGCTGCAGTCGAGTTTGAATTGATGGTTGCTATAAAATGCGACGGTTCCACTCAATTTATTGTTAATTGATTTACAACTCTTAAAATCAACTGGATGACAAAAAACATCAATATTGTTGTATTTGAAAATTTATGATATTGGAAAATTTCATCAGTATATGATCCATTATTATGATTAACCATTTTTTATTTAATAATAAAACAAATATACTTGTAAGAATCATTAGTAAAAATATTTTATAAAATAATTTTAAAATTACGCTATTATTAAAAAGAAATTTTTATTCGGGCCCACCTGGGCAGCTTATAGGTGGTAGTGCATCTGTCTACCACGCAGTCGGACGGGGTTCAAGTCCCCGGGGTGGGCACCCATCATTATATTCACAATTAATTCACACATAAAAATTACATTAAAAAAATTCACACCTAAAAAAATTTTCACACCTTTAAAAATCTACTCATCGGGATACATCACCAATCGCAAAATAAGCGCAACCCAAGCAGTCAACATAGAACAAGGAACTTCTATCAAAAACAACTCAACATTCACACGTCAAAGTCAACTTGATAAGCAACACAACACATCAATAACAAAATGTCATAACATGTATTACAAAAAATAGTAATAAAAAACTGTTAACAAACCAGGCTGAAGGAGCAGTGTGCTCGATTGCCAGGTCTACGGATCAAATATAATATTATTATTTATTTGTATTCGGGTCCACCGGGGCAACACAGTTGGTAGTGCTTCGGTCTACCGTGCAGGCGGATGGTGTTTGAATCCCGGGGGTGGGCACCCACAAGTGTGAATTAATTTATTATACACATAATAAGATGCAACAAACAATACACTTCATGATGTACAAAACATTCTGTGCACATAAACTCAACGTCAACACTGCGTCAAACTATTACACACATCACCATAATATCATCAACAACAGCACCTTCATGACAACATCACAATAACAACAAATATTCACATATAGTTACGTCACCACCTAATAAACCTAATAAATGGCAACTACATCATACCTACATGCAACACCATCACCACCACCACGGACGACTCGCGCATCCATCACTTGCGCATCTTATTGTAAATAAAATAGTATTCTATTCTTGACTTTACTTTTAGGTTCAAGTACTACGTATTCAAGATTCACGAATCTAATTCGAAATTGTTTTTTGAAATAAAGTATCATCTTGAGTTTGATAATCGTTAATTTCGTTGTTATAAAATAATATCTATTTTCAACATCAAATCTCAACTGCGTTTTCAACCAAGAAATTTAACGATATCTACATATCATGTACTAGAAAAACAATGAACACAAAATTGTATATAAAAAAAGGCTGCAGGAACAGTTAGGTGGCCAGGTCCTCGGACTAAATACAATGTTTCTTTTGTATTCGGTACGGCGCGGCGACCTGGCCATCGACCGACACTGATCCTTCAGCCTGGAATACAGATGTTTATTGTGTTTGAACATATTACATGTTGTAAAGATTTCTTATTGGTAATGAGATGCAAATACATTTTATGTCTTTTTAGTCCCTTGACTTTCTAAAAAGCTATTCACTTGCGCAAACCTTTATTTACATCAAATATTATTAATATATTTCTCGAGGTTTACCATACTAAGCAGAACTGCATTAATAAAATTTTATTTCCATTTTAGTTTTGAAAATGTATGCTTTGAAATGGAAACAGGATATGAACAAATAAATATACAAAGTATAAAGAGTATGTTTGTATTCACCTCAATCGGAGTAATTCTAAAATGTCGAATACCTTTATTGTTCTAGTAGAATAAACTACAGTGCAGGAACGTACTAGTCCTCGAGGACACTCGCCTGCGGTGCAGAATCTGCATTGACCCAAGTATTCCGGGCGCTCGAGCTCGGACGTCGTTAGTAGCTGCTACTGCTGTCAGGGGGCTCCTGGTTTTGCTCCCGATCCGAGTCATTTGTCGACTTTGCGATCTTAGCGAGTGCAAACAGCCCGTACATCAAACGCACAGGCCGCCCATCGCTGCCGAGTTAATGACGCAAAATGACTAATTAGACACGCGTCCAGGTGATTCGCGTCCCTCTAATGAATAATTAAGTAAATATCTAATTTCATTCATTAGCGCATTGGAAGAGAGATGGATGCAATCGGAGGCTGCCTGCCAGTATGACAATCCGTATTGTTAGCAAATTGTTGGTGTTCGTAGTTGAATATTGTCGAATGGACTCCAGGGGCTGTCATTTCATTATTATAATGGAAATGAAACATAGTATAAGTGAAATTGCTATTATTTAATCACTATTATGAATTAATCAAAATTCGTGTATACTTTGGCTGAGTTATTGAATTTCAAAATATTAATTTAAATGAAAAGTAGGCTAAATGTAAGGAATGGGCCTTGGTATCTTACAAGGAGAGTGTCTCATTTGTCCAATCCGAATTTGATTGACATTTTTGATTTTAAACCGTTATGCATTCGCCGTATAGTCGCGCGAGTACTCGCGCCAAGGTCGATCTACGTGATGCCGATAGACGTAATTCTTATGGCAAATGTTGCTGTTAAGGTAAATTTTTGGGTAAACGGCTCAAAACGGCGTAGAATCCCGTTAACATAATTTATTTCTATATATTTACTACACTAATTTCATTCAATTCCGTGTTGGACAATTAAGACACTCTCCTGGTTAGTTGGTAGTGCTTCGGGCTAACGCGCAGACGCACGGGGTTCGAATTCTTCAGGTGGGCACCCCACAAGTGTGAATTTACTAGTGTGAAGTGTGAAGATGGTATTTGCGCATTCTGCCGCCATTAGGTCGATGGGAATCATTCCGGTAATGACAAGTGCGGCGTCAGTGGAAATCGTCCGATACACTCTTGCTAGTTTCCTCAACATAAAACTTTATTAATTATTAATATCAATTAATAAATTTCAATTTTATAATCGAATATAAATTTTCGTATGTTTCTTTAAAAAATTCCACCATATTAAATCGCCGCTGGCATAAATTCGAATCTCCCAAAACTCGGGTTTTAGTGGAAATTTAACAAAGCTACGTGTGGATGGGTGTGCTCGTAGCTGTATTTCGCATCCTGGTCCACTCCGCTCAACAGCTCCGCGCACGCTGACGTCACATTCCTGGATTGTTACCATGGTAACCATCCAGGGGATGGCGCGCCCGAGAGGGTTCTCCCAAACCAAGCGCTTTGCGCGTTCGCACAATTCCGGGCCGCGGCAAGAGGGTGAGCGCCAGCCCCGCGACAACCCGGAATGTGTTTCAAGTTCTGCGCGCACTCCCGTCGTAAAATCTTTAAATTTAATAATGATCTAATGAATAAAATGCCAAATGCCAGGCGCGCCGACATCAAACGGACACAGCACAACACGTTTAATTAGCTTTATTCCAAGGATTCGCCGACGCTGCCACCCGCCTCCCCCGGGGCAAACCTATGTTAGCCCATGATTTAAATATTTAATGAGGACAACTTTTGACGGATGAAAGTTTTTCGCTTCGCAAACTTTTCCTGCCATCAACAGTCATCATCTGGAAATTGATTATGTTATTTTAAGAAATGTTTCCTCGAATTATGTGAGAATTTGTGGTGTGCGATGTGTAGGAGGTTGAAAGACGTGAAGGTGGTGATGAGAAGTAAGGGGGGGGGGGAGTAGATACATAGATTTATTCAGTCAATGAACATTCCTGAGTTTGTTCAGCGCTGCGGAAAAGCAAATAAATGTTGATATTTTACGGCTTTTCCCCACATCTAGAAAAAAATTTTCATGTTTCGTCATTGTTTAAAATTGCGTCTAAAGACAATTTACTTCTGCGATTGGGTTGGCGCTGGCGGTTTGTAGCAGCGGTAGACGATTCTTTGTGCTTGAAAAGTTTCCACCGTGCTTTTGGCTTGGTATATACGCACTGGAAGGCACGCGGAGCGTAATTTATTTCGCGAATCCATCTTCTTTACGCTTATTATTCCATTACCCGCTCGTCTTTGTTCGCCACCACCGACAACCGCCTCCTCCACCCCCCACCGACAGCCGTTCAGCAACCGCGTCGCTCAAGTCACAAGCTCGCATCCGCCGCGCCGCCCATCTTCTGCCAATCTATAATTTATTTTCCCTCGGGTGGCGTCAAGAGATCACCGAATGTTTAAGAAAACAGTCACACAGCGGCAGCGGAAGAGGGCGAGCTAAGTACATATAAAAATGTAAACATTATTAAAATGTGTTTGACTAGAATATTCTAGTGATTTTTTTATTATCTAGAGAGTTGAAAGCTTAAAATTTATATATGAAACGGCCAGAAATTCCTACGATCCGTGGGGAATATGTAATTCCGGAAATACTTTTTGATAGAAATTGGAATATAGTACGACCTCGAATGAGGAATAGGATTCTTTGATGTTGCGTAATATTGCAATATTCGTTTTGTAAGATAACTAATATGAAAATAAAAATACATTAAATATACCCAAAGGTCGATATTTTCGATTTACATTAAATTTCACTTAATCGGGACACTCAATAATGAAACAATCACTTATTAGGGGCAAAACCTTAAGATCGGAATCAAAACCCGTGAAGTGCTAACCTAAATTTTCTCCGTTTTTTTACTTATAGCTTAAATTGTTGGCCACTACATAAATGCCCAAGATAAGTACGGGAAAAACTAAAGAATTTATGTATAATAAGTTGCACTATTTCTTATTGTTATGACCTGGAAAAAGGACGTAAATTCTAAATAAAATAAATTCTAATATAAATGATGAAATTATAGGCATTGGGACATTCTTGCTGCTTGGAATTTATCGTTTTCTTTAAATGTTGAATTGGTATGGATTTTTCGTTTGTAACAGTATTAATTGGAATTTATAGTATTCTTATAAAATGTTAAGATTATATTTTATTTACTTAGATGAAATAATGTATATTATTATTTTTTGTGCTTTATTCAAATATTGGTTCTACAATATGTATGAAACTTGTATATACTATTAGTAATTATAATTTAATCAGTTCTTCGGAATAAGCTGCATACTTTCAGATTGCACACCTTTTTATAGACTTAGGCTCGGCTCAACGTGGAACACACAGAATATGTGGCATCGGGGCACCTCCTCAAACAGACGCCATAGTTTAGTTCAGCTGCCGACGATGTAATCTTTGATATTTCGCTACGAAGTAAATTTGTCGACTACTTATAATTGAATAATTTATAGTGTCAATTTCTTTGAAAATTAAGTGTACATTTGTGACAATAAAATGAACATTTTTTTGTAAACGCGCATTTCTTATGGGAATAATTGAAATTTTACAAGCTACAACTTCACAAGCTACCTTCAATTACTTAACTCCAATAAATTTGTATTTTAATTTGCTACAAAACAACGTGAAATCCAGGTGTGGAATAATGACGGTTTGGAAAATAGCATTTTCCTTGGTAATCTAAATGAGAATTTTGCGCTAGATAATTTGTTTGTTGTGCTAAGATCACGGCGGAAATATCTAGCCACTTCTAAATTTAATTAATTAAAATTTAATTTATTAATCAATTTGTTTATTAATTCCCTTATTTGAGAAGCTTATCCTGGCCCCAAGGGTCCTCTCGCGATTGCTATGGGCACGTGCAAAATGTTTGTAATGTAAAAAATTAAATTAATGGTTAATCAAGCCCACCTAGGCAGCCAAAGCATGTGCTTACCACGTAGGAGGACGGGGTTCGAGTCCCCGGGGTGGGCACCCCACTAGTATGAATTTATTATAATTAACTCGTGTGAGTTCAAAAATCACTCATTTAATTTATTCACATTAAAAATTCACACGAAAAATTCATATTAATAAAAATCCACACCGATAAAGTCACAACAATCGCAATGCGCAACCCACAACACACAAGAAGAATCCACCGACAACACAAAAATTCACTTCACTCACACACAACAAGACACCACATCAACAACACAATAATAACAACAACATCACAAAAACCAATAACAAAAATCACAATAACATGTAATATACACAAAAACGCAATAAAATCATATTTATCCAGACTGAAGGACCAGTGAAGGTCGATGGCCAGGTCTGCGAACCGAATACATGAAATAAAAATAATGGTTAATCAAGATTTAATAGTTTTAATAATTAATATATATAATTCTTGAAATAAAACAACAAATTCACAATATTCACTTTATTTTAAGACCACTCTGTTGACCGAAACAAATTTAATTTCCAAATCCACTGAAACACCGACTAAAATAATATAAAGAGTATAAGGTAATTGTTTAAGGTAATAGTCTTAAAAATATTTGAACTATTTTTGAATGTTTTTAAAAAATAACTCCTTTAAGAATAGAGGAACATGTGAGAAATACTATATAGGAAAAACAAATAGGGCAATCATCACAAGATTCAAAGAACA
>JAODAC010025605.1:1841-16829 GCA_027575185.1 Mimaenictus wilsoni
GGTAATATGAAAGAAAGATTTCTAGAGCCCGGAAATAATTAGATATTAATGATATTCAATTCAGAGGATGAACTTGAAGAGGATGACTGAAAAGATTTAGCATGATTTTTGTGGAATTCTGCATAAGAACACCCCATAAATCAGCATAAAATATTCCTCTATTGTCGAAAGTTATTATGTTCATTAACAATGAAAATACCATGATAAAAACACGTTGATTGCATTGTGGGAATATGAGTCAATAGAAGTTCAGGCACTGTGGAATGAAATTATAGCTTTATAATATAATTATACGAATGTCACTTTAAGGTTAGCACAGCCGGCTGGTTGAAATTACCATATGCACATTGGATTGTGTGTAGCATTAATATCGGCAGACATGCGTATTAACGCCCAGCGATGCATGAATAAAGTTTCATTCATTCATTCAGTCCCGGGGTTGCCTTGTCCGTCGCTGGGAATGATGAAGCGGCGCCGGCACAATTTGCGGCTGTAGTTTATGGCCCACCGCCGCCGCCGCCAACGCCCGCCAGCGCCGCATAGCACCGTAGTTGGGTCCCATGGAAATGTTAAAGTTAGTTTTGAACATTTCCGCACTCGTCCGCGAACGCACTTACACAATGCGCCGAATGTGTGTATAGCCCGGTATGCCTGGGCGATACACACGCGAACGCTCTGGAAATAGTTTGTGGTCCATTACCGCTCGACCATCATCTCGGCAATCTAAAAGGAAATGAGGTTAGAATAAAGCATTGAATGTAGTGCGCGCAGGTTAGAATAGGTTACGAATCTATTCAAAGCATTAGTACACAATATCCACGTACAACACTGCCTCGACTGAGTGCAAATGGACGAAATTAAGTCCATGTACTGCTGAAATTAATGATTTTATCTTGGCGTAAACACGCATAAAGTTTTGATTGTATCGAGGATATTTAAAGATTGACAGCGCAAGTTTTGATACTAATTGGAGATTTCATTAATCTCTTACGCGGCTTGTGAGTAATTGCATTCGAACTTAGAAGTTTTACGCACATTGATAGATTTTGATTAATTTGAGGAGGAATTAATTACTCTAGAGATTTGTGATGATTGAGTACATCTTAATACATCATACATATATCACTATATTATTTACTTTACTTTAACATGCAGTTTTGTTAAAAAATTCCGTGTTTATACTTCTAAATGATTAAATTATAAAATTTTACTAAAAAATTCATAACTCAAAATTAAGCTTAATTTTTAAACCTTCAATAGCTCGTAAGATTTTAAACAAAATTAATTAAAATTACTCTCATTTGAAAGATAATTTAATTAGCTTTCATATGTCAATAACATAAATTGTCACAGTTTTATAAAAGACAAGTTATTTACGAAAATAAATAGCAATACAGTGAATACAAAAATAGAAAATGCAAATATATTTGCTCCAAGTTTATGCTTCAAAAGCGTATCAAATAAATGAAGTAAAGTGAGAAGCATTTGAAGGAGAATTTAATTAGCTTTCAGATATTGGAATTTTAGATATTCTCATTTTTAGAAAAGAAAAGTTATTGGCGAAAATATACTTATAAAAATAAAAATACAAATTCAAATATATATCCACCTCGTTTAAGTGTCAAATGCCCCTAAGTGAATTACCTAAATGAAGTAAATGTTCACACATTTGATAAAGAATTTAATTAGCTTTCAAATGTTATCATTATGAAATTTCAATTCTTTAGAATACAAAATTTATTGGCAAAAATAAACATCAATACAATAAACACAAAAATAAAAATTCAAATATATATGCTCTTTATTAAGCTTCAAAATCTTCTGATTGTTTTAACTAAATGAAGTAAAATATACAGATTTGAAAGATAATTTAATTGTCTTTAATATTGTGTTATTATAACCAATTTAGCTTTTAATAAAGACAAGTTATAGATGAAAATATACGTAAATACATTTATTGCAAAATTGAATATTCAAATTTTTATTCCTAGTTTGTGCTTCAATATATCCTAATGGTTTTAACTATATTATGTTAGTTTATAAACATATTTAAGATAATTTAATAAGCTTTTATACAATGGCTTTATAAAGATTCTGACTTTTAGACAAGAAAAGTTAGATGTGAAAATATACATTAATTCATTTCTCTGAAGAATAGAAATGCAAAACTTAGGTCATAATTTAAGTTTAAATAACTCCTAATTATTTAAAGTAGATTAATCTTAGATACCCTCGTTTAAAAGAGATTTTAATTAGCTTTCACATGATGATATAATAGAACATCTATCTGTAACACAATACAAGTTATGAATCAATATAGACATCTATATATTTAGCAAAAAATTGAAATTGAATTTGATAGGCTCCTATTTTTATTTTGCATTATCTTTTACATTTTATTTAATTTTAAAAAGAAAATAATTATATATGCGATATTACTAGTAATATTTCAATTCAAATAACCTTCTACCTTTTGCTTGACATCATTTATAGCCCTCCTGTTGTCACTATTTCCATTCCCTGATCCTCTAGACTATCAACGCATCCCTTCTCACATGTATGCTGTCGGCGCTGATGCTGGAAATCCGTCGGAAAAATAATTAAATTGCGACCACAGTAAATTCCTACCTGGCTTGACAATATCTGACGCGAGTCGCACCTAAATCTGGCTGACCACGCCGATTGAACAACCCGAGGCCAACTCGGGCACAACAGGAAGCTGGACGTTGGACGCCAGGACGATTAATTCCCTCGACGGCCATCTCCAGCCAAAGATACCTACACATTCAACGTCGAAAAGCCATACACGTGTATATATACGATCGGTTAACTGGAGAATCGCGTAGATTTTCCTCTAGGATCGCTTCGGCTAGTCCTGACCCTTTGCAGGTAGCTCGGATCTTTCCATCAGGATAAATACGTCGCACGACGGATCGACGTTGCTATCGGTTGTCTTATTAGCTTACGAAGGATCGCAAAAAGTGCTCGAACTTTTTCACATCGTGTTTGTCTTTACAAACACGATGTGAGAACACGCATGAATACACCCAGAGAACAAGCAACAATACAACGGAGAACCGATACAGGAACGCGACCCCGAAGACAAAGGAAGCGTGGAAATTGAACGAAATCAGGGCGCAGGACTAAAATAAACACAAACTAGCAGGTTAAACTTTCCATTAGTGAGTGGTCCCCGGTTATTTTTCGTTCGTTTAGGGCAAAAGTACGTTTTATTCAATTGCGCGTTCGAAAAACAACACGGGAGGTTGTGCAAACACGCTTGATTCCATTTATGAAATGTTTTCTGATTGAGATATTGCAGTTTTTTTGTGTGCACGAATTGAAGATAGGTCTATTGGCCGTGCCAACCGAAAATTCAATTAGAATTTGCTTTGTCTACATGGAAAGGTGGGGAATGAGGATTGGGGAATGCGTGTAAATGAAAGAAACTTAATTTAAAATTCAAAATTAAACTTGCAACAAAAGATAAAAATCAATTTCCGCCGAGGGCATTGCATACTAAAGAATCCATTAAATTACCTGTCAAACTTTTATTGCATTTTTCAATGAATACATTTTCCCAATATCTGAAAAGTATTCCCTTTTTTAGTTTAAATAATGTTTAAACTCCATTGAAAAACAGTAAGATTCTTATGCTTAAGTTCGTTGTAAGTCATTATCCTTGAATTGAAAGAAGAGATAAAATGTCAGAAGACTTTTTGGGACGATTAAAAAAATTGTATCAGTTCGATATAGAAAGTTTACTTATATTTTCACGGGTTTTGTAGCTTTTAAGGTTGATATCATCAAATCCATAATAGCGGCAACGAAATTAACTTCAGATTTCGATTTATCAATTAATATACTACCTTGAATTCTTTTTTACCAAACATTTCGAACTCAGTAATCAAAAAAGCTTAACTTCATTTTTTTTTCAATCGTTTTTATGTTTTTATTTCCGCAATAACTTCATGTTTAATCTACAATAACTCCTATCAATTGTGTATGAAATTAAGTGAATTTATACTCCTTTAAATAAGAATTTAATTAGCTTCCTAATATTTTATTTAAAATTATCCTAACTTTCAGAGAACATAAGTTATAGGGGAAAATATAATTTATTTCACACAAAATGTTTAGTGCAAAATATAAACCCCTAATTTAACTTCCTATAACTCCGTAAAGTTTTGACCAAAATTATAAAATTTTATAAACATATTAAAGACAATTTAATTAGCTTTCAAATGTTGAGTTTGTTTTTATACTGAACTTTATAGAAGAAAAATAATAAGTGAAAATATATATAAATTCATTTTGCATAAAATATAAAAACTCCAGGTTTAACTGTCTATATTTTTTAATAGTTTTAATTAAAATCACTTAACAATGGAAGTTTTTGAAAGAGAATTTAATTAGCTTTCAGCTGATGCCATTATAAATATTGTAACTTTTAGACAAGACCAGTTATTGGTGGAAATATTCGCCGGTACATTTTTCAAATTAAATATTTAGAAAATAATAAACTACTAGTTTACCCTTCAACAACTCCTAATAGGTTAGGTCTAATTTAAGTAAAGTTGTAAGCATTTTATAGAGAATTTAATTGGCTATCAGATGGTAGTAGTACCAATGGTCTGACTTTTAGATAAGCCAGGGATATAAGCCAGGGAGAAAATATACTTCAATACATTCTTTTTTTCAAAAATACGCTGTAAAATATTTACTTTTACTTAAACATGCAATAACTTATTAATAGTTATAACAAATTTTAAAAAGGTACATCAATTTGGATGTATGATTAAACACGGTTTTAAAAATATATTCATCACAGCCATAACATTTTTAGAAATACATTTTTTGCAATAATAAAAAGTCCGAGTAATCGGGTGTAAATTTGTTCTGTCCTAATTCTCTAAATAACTTTCCTTGATAGAAATTTGATAATTCCAAAGATACAGGAAGAGAAAGCGAAATTAATCAAGATTATATATGAAATGTTCAATGTTGCGAGATTTGCAAATTTCACCGAAAATGTCCAACTTGAGTGAACTTATCTCGTACATTATCATTATTAATACAATGACAACGCGGGAATCAAAAGTTGTTTGTTACGCCCGACGGCGCTTTTGAATAAAGCGAAGTTTTGCCAACCAACTGTACGAGAAACGCTGAAAAGCGGCACTAGAGAGGGGTTGGGAACAGGCCCGCCACACAAACGTACTCGTAATATGATAAATTAGCGCCTCACCTCGAATTTAATTAGCCGCCCAACGGCGGGCCGCTCAAGGATTCGTCCAAACTTGCCGCCACTCGACCGAAAATACCCACATATCATATCGTTTCGTAACAAACGCTCCCGCAAAATCTCATCTCATCGCACAAACCTTTCAAACTTCTAGAGATTTCCAGATTTTCTCATTCTCCTCTGGATTTCACATACATATTACCAGATGCAGCACATACAATGCGTTCCAAGTAGTTTATAAAAACGATACCGAATTTGATTGAACGATAAACGTACTCAAAACTGCTGCAATCTTTTCGAATATTTATTAATATGCGTGAACAGTGTGTATGTTTTCGCATGTGAATAAGCTGCACATGACGAATGTTATCCGGCGACTGCGTGCAGCCTCTCGCGTGTTTTGATAGACGTTTCGAGGATGAGACGCGATGTTGATTTTGCGAAATTCACCGCCAAGGCGTGTACCAAACCACCCACCAACCAAGCATCAAGTCAGGGTAGCTACCACTGAACGAGCCTCGTCGACATTGCGGTAAGAAAGACGCACTGAAATAATATTTGCGCAAAGTTTCGCAACAATTTGACATTTAAGAAAACACACTCGGTTTCGTCGGCATGCTGATGATGGCGCCGTCGACTATCTGCGAATAACATATGCGACGCTGCATTACGTCAAAGCATGATTTAATTAAACTATGCTTAAACACACAATTATGGCGAAAAATCAACATAATCATTTAATTACATTCCGTTCGAAAATGACGACGATGCAAAAATTGTCGTAAATTATGTCTTGTCAGCTTGTGCTCATTAAATTAATAGTCATTTATTTTTGGCAATTAATTTAAGTTAGATTAGGTTCGGCTGACATTAATTAAGTTAAGTTAGGCTTGGTTATGTTAATTTTAAGTTGGTTAGTACCTATAAACAATGTTGGATTCAGAGAATTGATTGAAGTCAAAGTTTCAGAACGAAAATAAAAGATAAAAACGCTTATAGAAGCGAATATTTTCATCCGATTTTAATCAGCTATGCATCAATCGATTGGCTATTTAATTGTCTATCACCCTATTGATGCCTGGAAGCATTTTATTATTCAACTTTAAAGTTATAAAAGTTCAAAGTTGGTTATGTTAACTTCATGGTTTTTTTGTGGTCATTTCGGTTAAAAGTGAAATAACCATAATTCGGTTAATTTAACCTCTAGAAAATATATATAATTCAATTTTTTATTAGATTTTCTATCTGCTCCTTAATTTTGGTAAATTTTTATTATCATACATGAAAGTTGTGAACGTTCACATTTGTAAGTAATAATTTAATTGACCCGTTATTGCCACTTCATCTTTAAAGTAAGTTACCATGGAATGCGTTATTATAACATGTAGGAAATATATACCAATCGATTTGTAATTACATTTTCTATCAGAAACATGAATTTAGCAGAATTGCATAATTAGACATTTAAGTTATGAACGTTCAAAATTGAATATATCACTTTAACCCACCTGACTTGTTTCCAATTTCAGTAACCTTATATACTTCGCTTTCAAAGTAAGTCAAAAATAAATTTATAAACTTAACCACTATAAAGTACAGATCCAACGATGTGTTATTAAATTGTGAACAAAAATGAAAGTTATTGACGTTCAAACTTGGATATAACAATTTTACTGGCCTGTTTGAACCTCTTCGCTTTCAACGTAAGTTAAAATGAAATTTGCAAAATCTAACCAATAAAAATATAGATCATTCGATTCGATATTAAATTATCTATTAGTGCACTAAAATTGAATGATTTTTAATCATCAAAATACTATATTATGAACGTTCAAAGTTAGGTATAATAATTACATTGATCTGTAGTCAATGTTGTCGCCTTCATGGGAGGTTAAAATGAACTTTTTAAATGTAACTTCAAAAAATATATAACAATCGATTTGTTATTAAATTGTTAATCAGCGGACTAATTTTGAAAGATTTTTATCATTAGACATCAATGTTATATACGTTCAAAGTTGTATTTGTTAATTTCTGTAGCCTGTTGTGACTATTTTACTTTCAAAGTATAATAATATGATAACTGTAAATCTAACCTCGAAAAAATATATATCAGTCGATTTATTATTAAATTATATATCAGAATCGTGAGTTTGGCAGCATTTTGTTAAGATCCGGAAATGTTATGTGCGTTCAAAGTTGGCTGAAGCAATTTTAGTGTTTTATGTGTTTCATCTTCATAGTGACTATTTGGAATTGACGCGACTGTCATCTGTGAATAATCTGTCGTGGTCTGGATATTTATCTCATTATCAGATTAAATTCTAATATCTTCATTGCTTAAGTACACTGTTTCATATAGATTCGCTTAGATTGGTCTAAATTAGCCACTACAGCATTCGCCAAAGTTAAGGTTTGAACGACTTTGGTGAACATCGGCATCGGAAAGTTGTAATTCAAACTTTCATTAGGTCCAATTAAAAACTTCGGCAATACCCTGTATGAAAAGTTATCAGTTCCCAATGCATCGATATATCTTCAGCGCCCTACTGATTAAAACCCAACCGTGCTATAAATACGCCTCAATAAAGTCGTCGCCATCGGCGGTGGTGGCGGCGATGCGGTGTCTGGCGGCGGCATGAGGGGCGGCAGTAGGCGGTTTCGGCGGTTACCGGGCGGCGGGCAGGTAAAACGCGATTTAATACACGCGTCCGACTTAATTTGTCGACTGCGGTCGGCGCCCGCCGATGCGCAAACCGAAAGGGGGCAATTACGCGGCGGCGGTGGTGCACAAACCATCGCCACTCGTTTGAATCAACGGCCGTTTCGGTTTTGATGTTGCCAACACAAACGCCGCCACCACTAACCCGAGCCAAAACCCCATCAATGCGAACCCGCTCGGTGGCAGGAACGCTTCTAAACCCACCTCCCCTCATTCCACCCTTTAACTCATTCCGATGCTCCACAACCACCACCCGAACATCAGTGCCGAAAGGTGCATCTAAATCTCTCTTCGCAATCCCAAACCGACGGAAATCCCACCCGATGATCCTCGATCGAGGAATGTGCGGGCATTACACATTACAAACCATCAATCCATCCACAATGATATCCATCCCATGGAATGAGGGCGTGAGCGTCGATATTCCTGATGTCCTGATTTCCAAACTCAACAGAAATGTGTGTATGTATGTGGGAGCCGAGCAGGCTGTAATCAAGAGTTGCAGGTCAATTATTCTGGCAGTGCGAACATGAACGTGTAAACGCTCAAGCGCCCTCTATTCAAACCGACAAACTACAGCTACATTCCACTTGGCGATCCTATTGATTTATTAATTGATAGCCGAGCTGAGCTGAGCATTGAATCGCTCTAGCATACATACCAATGCTCCCACTTACTATCCTCATACTCCAAACCTCCCTAAACTTTCCCAAGCCTCCTCAAACCCTGCAAACGCGATCAATTCCGAACCACCCTAAAACCTCCCCGTACCACCTTAAACCTTCTCAAAATCTTTCCGAACCTTCACAGAATCTCATCAAAACCTTCCCGAACCTTCCCGAACCTTCCCGGACTACTTCAAATCCTCCCTAACCACCTCAAAACCTCCTAATACATCCATAAACTTCCTCTAACTTTCTCAAACCTCCCCTATCCTCCTCAAAACATCTTAAAATCTTCTTAAATCTCCTATAACTTTCACATCACCTCCTCAAACCTTCCTTAACCACCTCGAACCTCTACTATCCCCTACGAACCAACCTAACCTCCCGAAAACCTCATCGAACCTCCTGAAACCTGCCCAAACCTCCACTAATCTTCTCGAAACTTCCCCTAATCTCCTCAAAACCCAGAAAAATCGTCACAAATCTCCTCTAACCCCTTTTTAACCTCCTTAAACCTTCTGAAACCTTCACCAACCTCTTTAAAACCTTCACAAAACCTTTTGAAACCTTCTCATAACCTCCTCCAATCTTCCATAACCTATTCGAACTACGTCATACTTTCCCTAATCACCTCAAAACCTCCCCCCAACCTCCTCAAAACCTCCCCTAACTACCTCATACCTCTGTTAAATGCCTCAAACCTCCCCGATCCTCCTCATACCATCTCAAAACGACCCCAATCCTTCCCAAGCCTGAACTACTACACTGGCACTACCTTGCTACACTGACTGTACGTGCCAGCCACATCGAGGGGTCGTCGGGTGCGAAGTTAGTGTGTTTAATCCTGACTCAGGACGGGGATAGCGACGTGCCCTCCTCCTCGGGGTGCTTGGAAGACGCCAACGAAAGGATATCGCAAGAGATCGGACGCGCTGAGTGTGTGCTTAACCTCCTTCGTTACTTAAATTATAGATGCACGGATCGTGTTCGAGTGCCAGTCGCCAGAAAACTCAAATCCCAGCAGATTTCCAAGTCGCCGTCGCTCCAGCGTCGGCAGCGAGGAAGATTTTTCGATAGCTTCACTTAAGAACAGATAGAAATGCTGAACACA
The DNA here is from genome assembly GCA_027575185.1 of Mimaenictus wilsoni. NCBI lineage: Eukaryota > Metazoa > Arthropoda > Insecta > Coleoptera > Staphylinidae > Mimaenictus > Mimaenictus wilsoni. The sequence continues at coordinate 11,585 of JAODAC010025605.1, forward strand.
TCAAAATCAAATTATGTTTGAAAAGTTTGTACAAACTTTCAAGGTTGGTATATCAATATTTATTGTCGTTAATAATTGAGTTTTTCCCGATATTTAGTTTTAAAGACTTGGTCCGTGAAGCTTCGTTGATTTAAAGGAAAATTGATATGAATATAGGCGTTAGTGTGAGATAGAGATAAAATCAACCGGTAGTGTCCATATTATGTTCTTTAGAAAACTCAATATTTTCTTATAATACCGTAACTATGTCCTTTTTTAAATATTAGTACCAGAAAAGTTTCAGTAAAAAAGTTATTGAACATTTTGAACACCTGCATTTTGACTCATCCGGTTGGAGGCATCATATTTTCTGTTTAAACGTAATTAATCTCATATATTTCAGTTTTTGTGTTCATAATGCTTCTAGTTTTGTTAATTTAGAAGCAAATTACTGTGATTAACTGTGATAGTGAGGCTAATACTATGTAATCAGTTAGTATTCATCGTGTTTTCCCCTTAAAACTCAAAAATCCACAGTTATGATATAATAACCAAGGTTTTGTTCACTAATTACTAAAGTTTGTTTGACAAGAAACAATAAAACCACAATTTTCAGCACACCAAAGATCGGAAACAGTAATATCGCTGAAAAGAATGCGGAAAATGTTGTAATTTCTCAGCGATAAATTCCAAGGTTTTTTTCTATCGCGCAAATATGACCATGTTGCTGAAATATTATCACCAGAAAGCTGTGGGCGGACGCGCAGGCGGTTTTTGGGCGGGAGGAGGAGATCGGTTAAAGGATGAGTTTCAGGCGTTCGTTTTGTGAGAGGCGGCGGCAGGCGGCGTGAAGGTCCCCGGAAGAGCGAAAGCGTGTGGTGCGGTTTGCTTGCGAGTGGGCGTCTCGCGTTACCTAGCTAGAGCTAGCTAGCCTCGGGCGGGAGGGTGATTAATCGCCGAAGGCGGCCGCTCTCCGGGCGCCCATTATCTGCAGTAAATATATTGGAAAATCGGCTTTCGCGTGCCGGCCAGCGGTGTCAATGCGGCCGACCACCACGCCACACCACCACCACTGCCGCCGCTGCCGCCCCCAGGCGTACGTACACACGCCGCACCGGCCCAAGTGCGCCACAGCTGCCTCAAACCGCTCAAATCGATCGATATTAGTAAATATTCCATCCACAGTCCCCTGAATCACTTTCTATTTAGGAGGCGATTTCTATGCACGGCCACTCGATTAATGCCTCACACCTTGTCACTGCCGCCGCCTCCTGTTTATACAGGATCGTATCAAACCGCATTCCACGCCCGGCTTGATGCTGACACATTACTTTGATATATACACCAGCATCATAATATACATTATTAATCATGATTAATATTGATATACTTCAGAGGATAAACTTGTCAAAATTACAATCTTTATTCGGGGTATTTGTTGTAATTTATTCCATGCAACTTAGCAAATTCATGTTAAATTAAAAATTTTATGATTTACGAGCAGATTATCATGGATAATCTAACTTTTTTTACTTTGGAGAAGAGACCTTTTTGGTAGTCCTTAGAACCGGATCTGCACATAGATTTTCGTAGGTGATCAGTTTCGATTTCGAAAAGTGCAACTCTTGTCATGGTCATTCAAACTGGATCTACACATAGTAGTTCGAAGTTCAACCAGTTAAACTTTAAAGAAGACAACTCTTCTCTTAGTCATTCAAACTGGATCAACACAGAGTGTTTGGAAGTGCTCATTTTTTTACTTTGGAGAAGATACCTTTTTGATAGTCCTTAGAACTGGATCTGCACATAGTTTTTCGGAGGTCATCAGTTTCCATTTCGAAAAAGGCAACTCATGATCCTTCGAACTGGATTTACACATAGTAGTTCGATGTACAACCCGTCACACTTTGGAGAAGACAACTCTTCTCCTAGTTCTACAAACTGGATCTACACAGATTGCTTGGAAGTGCAAACTTTTTTATTTTGGAGAAGATACCTTTCTGATAATGCTTAGAATCGGATCTGCACATAGATTTTCGGAGGTCATCAGTTTCCATTTCGAAAAAGACAACTCATGATCTTTCGAAATGGATTTGCACATAGTAGTTCGAAGTACAACCCGTTACACTTTGAAGAAGACAACTCTTCTCTTAGTTCTTCAAACTGGATCTACACAGAGTGCTTGGAAGTGCAAACTTTTTTATTTTGGAGAAGATACCTTTTTTATAGTCTTTAGAACCGGATCTGCACATAGTTTTTCGGAGGTCATTAGTTTCCATTTCGAAAAAGGCAACTCATGATCCTTCGAACTGGATTTACACATAGTAGTTCGAAGTACAACCGGTTACACTTTGAAGAAGACAACTCTTCTCTTAGTCCTTCAAACAGGATTTAAACAAAATGTTTGGAAGTGCTAATTCTATATGTCTATATGTATATGTCAAATAAATATTTAAAAATGTCTGTATTGAAAGTTCTCGGGAAGTGAGTGTTCTGATGATAACTCAAAATCATTCTTATGTGTTTCCCAATAAAAGGATCTCATAATTTATCATTTAGAAATTACGACATTTTCGGCATTCTTTTCTTGTTGTTAGATATTACAATTTTCGTTCTTCTGGTTTCACGCATTGTTGTTGCCTGTTTCGGTTGCCTGTTGTGTTTATTGCGCCTTGTATATCTATCCAAGGATGGTTTAAAATAGATTTATTTCATAAAAAAACTTTGCGCGAGTGAAATATTTAGCTATTTATAAAAAAGCGCGCGTTTTTTTTTCTCCGTCTTTGCCTCAGCCTCAGGCTCTGTCTCAGCAGGATCTTCTTAGTGCAACGCGAGACAAGCGAAGATAAATCATGCTTTCCACAGGACGAGACGGGCTGATGTACGGGCCGAAATAAAAAAGAAAGTACACGAAAAAGGAATGCATAATAATGATAAGGTTCCGAATTTTTCAAAGCTACCCACCAACACAGCAGGACAGCGACGAAGAGATCAGTGTCATGTTGTGTTAGACTCAGCGAAATGAATTCGCAATTTCAGAGGCCAGCCGCCTTCGTTCCCATCTTCGCACAGAGATCAACCACCCCCCATCAACCACCCCCTTCTCCAACTGAAAAATGAAACCTGCACGAAACGACGCTGATAATTACTGATTTATGACGGTTTGGAATGAGGGGCGGCGGGATAATGACGCGCCGAGAGCTATACGGAGAAGTTTAGAAAGTTGTCAACTTTTATAACAGTGCACACGCGCTAATAAATCGCGAATGAATGTAATGGTGTTCTAGCATTCGCTACGAAAATATCAAATTACATTTTTAATGTACATCGTATATCTCCATTTGCAATTTTGTCTCCCACCCCTTTGCTTAGTACTTCGTTTATGTTCTTATGCTGCTTTTTACCAAGAATTGAGTGCTGAGGCCTTGGTAAAGAGCAGAGGAAGGAAGAAAGAAAAAAAAACAGATATGCGCCGATTCGGTTTTATAGTCCATTATATCTAATCCGTTTAAATGGTCTTGCTGGGTGGTTTCGCGATGGGTTTGCACACGATGCGAATTTTCGTGGGACGATTGACGATCGGACGTTTGCAGGGTTTGCAGAACGAACGCGAGGCGCTGGAATTCGCATTAAGATTTATTGTGGACGCTAAACACGCAGCAAATATCATATAGCCGGTGATTTCGCGAACGCAATTGAAACTGAAATTGATACTATTTGAGATCTGAAAATTGATTCCAAAACCAACCAAAGTGCCATCTTTACAAGGGAGACTATATCATGAAAGTACCAAATTCATTTTGTAGGTGATTTAAATAAACGCTGCTTCTAAACAGGTTTAAATAAAATTCGGCAGTGTCAATGTACTATAAAATTGCTAAATGAAAAATATAGAAATTATTTTCGTAATTCGAAGTACATCACTATTCATTTTGTAAAAGACAATTTGTTATGGTCCTTCGAACTGGATCTTGGAAGTACAACCGCTTACACTATGAAGAAAACAACTGTTCTCTTAGGCCCTCAGTGCTTGGAACTGACAACTTCGCCACTTCGGAAAAGAAAACTTTTCATAGTCCTTCAAAACGGATCTGCACATAGTATTTCGAATCGCAAAACTTCCCAGTCCGAAAAAAACAACTTTTTTCATGGTCCATCAAATCGGATCACAACCCTGTACTTCAAGGTACAACCGTTTACAATTACAGGAAGACAATTGTTCTTTTAGTTCTTAGTACCAGTTGTGCACAGAGTGCTTGAAAATGTCCGAATCTGCACATAATACTTCGAAGTGCATCACTTTCCATTTCGAAAAAAACAACTTTTTTATGGTCCTGCGAACTAGATACTTGGAAGTACAGCCCATTACGCTTTAAGAAAACAACTCTGCTCTTAGGCCTTCAAACTGAATCTAAACAGAGTGCTTGAAACTGCAACATTTTCCATTTTGAAAAAAGAAACTCTTTCTATGGTCTGTTTAGAATAAGTAGGTAATTACTGTCTTCGGATATTTGTAAATACAATACAAGTTCAAACAAATTGAAACATAGATAGCATAGTCCTGAACGTCTCAAATAATTGTAATAAAGAACGACAAAGTAATGCTGTAAGTGTAGTCAAGAGGGATTGGTCATTTTTAACTATTAGTAGAAAGTTTTAAAGTTCGAATATTGATGTCTAAATGACGCCGTTGCAAGTGTCTCAAATTATTAAACAAGAGAATAGTATATGTGTATACTAGAGTATAAGAGAGTATATGAGTCATGGAATAGGACTGAGAGGGAAAAAAACACTTCTAAATAATATTAGTCCAGCCAAATGACGCAGTGGTATGGTCGATGACCACTGTCCATGAGGTCCCGGGTTCGATTCTCGGTGGGGATGCATATTAAAATGAATTATTGTTCTTTTTATCAATAGTGTTAGCCTCTAATATGACTAATTACATTGAAAAAGAATTGAATAGAGCTAATGAACATAGTAGTCGATGCTCGGCAAAATCAACCAAAAAAAAAATCACGAATTGCATTACTTGTAAGAAAAAAAAAATCGGCCAATGTCAATGATTACATACCGCCATGCTGACCCCATGCTGTGGAAGCATGGGCTCTGAATGAATGGGAGGTTGTGGAAAAGGAACAGGCGTGGTTCTTGAAGGACCTATTTGGGCCGGAGCGATCTACGCCGCAGTACATAGTACTGCAGGAAGCAGGGAGATTGAGCCTGAGATGGGAAACAGTCAGTTTGGTGGCAAGGTATGAGGAAA
>JAODAC010025616.1:0-16828 GCA_027575185.1 Mimaenictus wilsoni
TGGACTAAACTTTCCAGAAGTGGTTTTCCTGTTATTTAATATGAATTTCTTAATCAGCTTCTCGCATTCGCGACAGTATAGTGCACAACTCGCATGTATTGCGATACTTTATTCACCCGTATGACTTGAACAACATAAATTGTCATGGTCGTAAACAACGCAATACATGCGAATTGTACAATATTTTCTAGTCCTGTTATATAAAGTGCACATTATATTAACGATTTTGTTTAAGTTACGATATACACAAGCTACTACTGACCATAGCGGTATTGGTAGATGCTGTTCTAGGCAAGCAAGCAACATAAAGGGTTCATAGTAGTTTCATAGCTGAGGAAGGCGTCATGTACTGGTGCCGGTCATAGGCCGTGAGATTGCTAAGCACTGGGCACTGATGCGACTGCACGTAATCTAAATATTGTTTGCAAACACACACACACACACACACACACACACACACACACACACGCACAGATACCAAAAAACAAAATATTCTTAGTATCCTTTTCACATATTATAAAAAAAAAGTTTAGTGTACTGGATGAGGTTCTTAGGAACGGACAGGATGGCGGCGTAGATGTTGGAAAACATAAAAATCTGGATGCTAGCCTATGCCCAATGGGCAAAGATGGAATTACATTTTGTACGTTACTATTCGTAAACATCAGTTTACGAATAGTAAACTGATTCTTATTGTATGCCTCCATCAGGAAATAACAGAATTATGTTCCGTTAAACTTACTGTATTTGATGTTTAGTGTTTTTCTTGTTATATATGTCACAACAACTCGACGAAAAAATGTGTAAAAAGCTGTATAGTGCAAAAATAAATATTTTGCGAATTCAACGGTTTCTGTTGAACTTCATTATTACGAATGTTTTTCTATTCTCTTTATCTATGTCTATATATTTAGGTATTTTGCCTATTCCTACTTCAATCAGGGTTTAAGTGATCACTACATCTCTTACGATATATTCCACGGGGTGTTTTTCCACTAGGCGATTTATCTTAGGCTATTCGGACCATTCTTGTTCCGTTTATTCGTTATATGTGATTATTCCATTTGAACGTTCGGTTCTTGCTATTATACACAATGTCTTCTTGTTATTACAGGCTCTTCGGATGTCTTCATTCTTTACCGACCTAGAAGAGTTTTTCCTTCTATGTTTCTCAGTATTTTAATTTCCGCAGCAAAGAGTAGTCTCATGCCTGCACGTAGTTCCGCTGAGTACGTCAGGATCGGTATTTCCATGAAAATATTATACAAATGACATCCTGTTGGTTGTTTGTAATAAATATTAATAATAATATTATGCCAAAAATTATGCGACAAATAGCCAAATTTCCAATTATGTCATTATTAATCTAACTGTGCAACCATAACCACATATGAAGTGAACATATTAATCATTAATAGAACAGCACTCAAATCGATAACAAATATACCAGCGGCTGTGAATACAGGCACTGCTTGCGACGAAAAGTTCGATAAATCCCTTAGCAACTCCAGAATATCATTACTAGAATCTGTTTTATGACAATTCAGATAATGTACCAGTAGTTGGAACGCTTTACACGCTGCCAAACGTCCCAACTGTTTTATCATGCTACATTTGATAACAATTATAAGCCAACCGATCTAAAATGATAACAAAGAACTAATTGTTTTAGCCAGTAAAGTAAAAAAATGTTTTACCCAGTGTAGTGTAATTACCATTATGTAAACCAAATTAGCTCCCAGATCAGACCAATCAAATAACTTTAGGAACATTATATAATCCAATAAATATACAAATATCATAATAGTATAAAAGAGAAAAAACTTGTCCAAAAGCATTTTGGTGATTAAAAATACGGACTGCAAGTTGGACTGAAGTTTCAGGAAATCTAACATCATATGCGAAGTGAACCCGGGACGTTCGATTAAGTTAACATATTCTGACCATCTACGATGCAAATTATCCGAGATACATTTAACAATTAATATCATACTGAAAACGAGATAGGTACACCAACATGATGGTAAAATTAAAACCAAGTCAAAGGATTGAAAGAAATAAAGAATTGAAGCAGCGATAATGATACATTGATGTATACCAAATGATATTTTTTGATATTTTCGTTGAATTTTCGTAGTGGCTCCATATTTACTTAGAACAATGACGATTTTTTGAAAATATCGATGCATTGATATGATCTCTTCAGGATTAACAATGTTTATTAAACATATTAGCAGAATAAAACCAATAATGTTGACGAACAATCCAAGTAAAAAGATTACAAAATTTAAAGTTTTGAAGTAGTTCTTCTTTGATTTTGTTACAATAGTGAAATAAGCAATTCCAGTTGAATATATGATAAGTATAAGGCAATGAAGTATTGACAGAAACTTACTTTTTTTTTTGGTATTATAGTTTGGAAACAATCGCAAAAATTGCGACCACTTTATTGTGTAGTCATCCATAGCTCTGTAATTCTATAAATGATAATTATATAAAATGAACGTTATCTAGTAATATTATAAATTATTTAGAATATAAATTATTCTGGGAAATGAGACTATAACAGGTTACATGTCTTTCCAAATTGTATTTTTATTATGTATCATTTGTAATTTGTTTTGTATTCAGTACAATTAGAATAAATTATGTCCACTATAAATAAAAGAGTTATAATGAATCTTAGTATACAAGGAATTATTCGTTTATAGCATTTAGTATTTTGATTTAACGTTAGTTTTTTTTTCCATTCAGAATCAATTCCATTCTATAACACTATTATTATTATTATATTATATTATTCTATAACATTAATTTCCCTTCTTTTGGAATCAAATTCTTTCTTTATTTTTGAATACGATATGCTTTTGCTTATGAGTATACCACTAATATGCGAAAAGCTGATTAAGAAATTCATATTAAATAACAGTAAAACCACTTCTGGAAAATTTAGTCCAAAGGCATGTTTTGTGTAGATTATATGTAAATTTAGGAAACCGAAATAATTCTAGGAGGCGTATGCTCAATGAGCGTATCGATAAGCAAAGCGCGCGGGAGAGATGTGTGCACCACACGATAAGGGTAGAGAGAGTCAATTAGTTCTTAGGCAGTTCCTCCTCCTCCTCTTTCTTTTTGTAAGGACTACGTCCTGTTGGTACATTTACGCAGTCTCTTGCGATATTGATGTCCAAGAGTCTTTCCACCTTTTAGGTGGCCAGCCTAGGGGTCTGGTTTTTATAGGGTGGTGGTTTCTGGCCAAGGATACGATTCTGTCTGGGTCCATGCGGTCTATGTGTGCGTTCCATCCGCGTCTGCGTGTTCTGGTCCATTTAACTACATCCTGCACTCCAAGAATGGAGTGCCAACTTGGGCAGTTGGTTACAGAGAATTTGTTACTGAATGGGTAGCGGCTTGTACAGTCGTTACAGTAGACTCGGTTAGTCTTAGATAGTCAGTTCGGACTTAATTTGCGAGCTAGTTTATCACTAGTTGTTCGGTCGTGGGTTCTTTAGCTATGTAAAATTTAGAAGTGTATAAGAGGTTCTTGTGTTAAATCAATATATTATTATGTTAAAAATATTCGTGTGTTATGTGAGTGTTCATCACCTTGAAGCCAACCCTATAGTCTCGCAGCCCACAGACTATCTAACCAGCACGAGTGAAGTAACAGCACGAGAAGGTACCTGTTTAGTTTGAACAGCCATATCCAGCCAACGAGCAGAGAAACCATCCACGATCTCTGAATCGTTCTCGCACGGTCCTGAGATGTTCATCGATAAATAGTAATTACCATTTATAAGTATCCCCGGCGAGCGAGAATAACAAAAAGCCAAGCGAGTAAACCCCTAAAAGAAAACCCCCGTGCGAAAACTACCGCTACATTGGTGAAGACCGCCAAAACACATCGAACACCACATTTGGTGGAAGGTATAAGTATCCTCGGTACCACATGCCTAAGTAACCTCACACCATTCGCGAGAATACCCATTTCCCCTAGGACAAATTGTAAGTTTGCCATCACTTTATCTCCAATTATCTTTAAAAATTCAATATATGTTTTTTCATTAAACATTAAAATAGAAAGGATAAATTAAGATTGTCTTTCAGTTTTTTAGTATGCCTTCATCATTTACGTTGTAGCGATGGCAACTCACTAAGGTATAAGTATTTTGGTACCGAAATTGAATACAGTCGACTCTGGCAGTGTACCTAGTAAGTGGGAATGTGCCTCGAATGCGTTTGTTAAATATAGAACTGTAGCCTCTTGGAAAATGCGAAAGTGCTCTACTTTGTGAATTTATATTGCAAATATTTCTTCCGGAGAGCATAACGCATATTTTCAACTATCTTTTCCACAAGCATTGTATTTCTTCAAGGGACCTTTTCTCTACTTTTCTACCTATTTTTATTGCCTTGCATGTATCCCGAGAAAACTGAATTCTCGTGATTCTTCATTTGCCTATGGTACGTCCTACCCAGAGGGCAAGGGACCTCTGCTACCGCAACAGTCCTTAATGCGTAGCCAATGAGCCAGAAGGGTTTCCTACCCTAATACAACACACGCAATTCTTCAGAGCCCCTCCCGACTTTTTGGGCAAACAGGGTCCAACTACGGTAACATGAGCTCATGAATTCGATGAGTCCTCGAATTAATTCGTTTGTTTGTCGCACTTGTGTTTGTTATTAAAGAATTGTTGTTACCGACATGTTCGTATTCCTATTACTCGTAGTTACATGACTAATAAACCCCACAGAACCATAATGCGCCAGGTTCTGTTAAATAGGGAACCAATCTAACCGCATCCAAACCGCCGCGAATCACTGCGCCACGCAAGCCAAGGATCAGAACTATCACCACAGCATAACCGGCAACAAGCTATGACGGTACCTGATCCAAGGTATTCAGATCTACCCCTTGGCCGGCGCTGCGCTGATCACCAAAGCACGACAATGCAGCAACGACTGCAGAACCAATGACCAAATGTCATTCTAATATTCTACTTGCTTCCTCAGCAACGGATCTGTAGATCAAAGCACTATATATCGTGGTGACTGGTGAGGAGGAATATATCAATGGCAATGAGCTGATGTTAAATCAAGATACCGTATGTTATTTACCTGCAAGGAATCATTTGTAATTCGGAATTGTTAATACATTTTCGTAAACTCTTTGGACAAGTACTCTTTTCCTTCTTCATCTCTTGATTTTATTTTAGGTTTCTTTTTCAGCACGTGCTTTATACGCTTTGAATGCTACAGGAACTTCCGAACGTTTACGTTGAACAATAGTTTTGAAGTATCTTTTGCAATCATCAATAAAGGTGACGAAATATCTTGTTGCAAGAGTTGTCCTAACATATCCTAACTTCTCGCGTTAACGATTATTCGATAATTCAAACGGCAATTGTTTAACTTTATTTTTAACGTAGATATCACATACAATTTTATTTACTTTTAAATTATTTTAATAACGACTAGCTTTGGTAATTTCTTTAAATCAGTGCAATTTAAATTTACATGGCTTTGATGTCTTCTCTTAAAATTATCTCCATTATTACTCGATAAACTCCATCTCGCACGATATTTAATGTGTATAAGTCTCTTTCTTTGTACTCAATATATTAATTAAATTTTTAGAAAAGTTGATATTTTATGAGGCTTGTATTAGGGAGATTAGATGTTGGTACTATAGTTAATACCATTAGCTCCACCTTTCAATTTGCTTTTATTTATGACCAAATAGTGCCAGAAAATATAAGATTATCTGACACAAGCTTGACTTACTTTATTAGTAATTATGGTTGTAATGTGCGAGAACATTTGAATTTGGTATTCGATGCCGCAGACAAGTTGTGCAATATGGAACTGGATATTCACAATGATTTATTGTCTATACTAATATTGCATTCGATTAACTTTCGGTGTGCTACTAAATCTTGCGACGAATGACCCTGAAACCTTGCAAATTAAGATTTTTGAAAATAGTGTGCGTGGTATAGAATCGGACGATGTAAATAATGTTCTGATAAATGATCTTACAACAAAGATACTCAAAGGAACCGCGAAATCAATCGTACAGTAAATGTAATATCGGGAGCGAATTTAAATACAGATGTTTAGAATGGCGTGAAGTTGGACACAATGCAAGAGATTGTCGTGTATCGTATTGAAAGTAAATAGACAATCGGATGGTATTTTACGAACTGTGAAAGATGTGATAGTGAGTTCGGTTAGTAAGATTACGGATAATGGGTATAAAGTTATTTTGTCGCGTAATAAAGCAGAGTTAATGAAAGACTATAAAATTTCGGTTACGGCGAAAAGAATTGGAAATCTTTTGTTGTGCATGATAATAAGCCTATCGACAGCGCGAATAATGTAAACTCACGGGGAACATTTCGTCATAAAATCGGTTAATGGGTCATTTGAATCTAGAAACATTAAGAGACGCATTATCGAAGAAATCCATCATTGCAACTGATGTGAAATCTGAAACACCTTTACCAAAGAAGACTACGAGGTCTACAGGAGTTCTCGAAATCATTCATTCCAACGTTTGCGTTCCAATGCTTACTCTATCTATTGGTAAGGCAAGATACTTTGTTACCTTTACGGATGATGCTACTAGGTGGACATGTATGGAACGAATCAAGCCTTGGAGAAGTTCAAGGATTTCGTGAATCGGGTCGAGAATAAGTTTGGCAAGAAGGTCCAGTGTCCAGTCCTTAATGGTTCGGACTACGTGAATGCCAAATTTGATGATTTTCTCAAGAGAAAAAAAGATCACGAGAAGGCTCTCAATTGTTCGTAATCCAGAGCAGAAGGGCATATCTGGACGTAAGAACCGGACGTTACTGGACACATTAAGATGTTTGTTGATTCGGACCGGTCATGTTTTTGGACCGAAGCTATTAATATGGCCTGCTGGATAAGGAACTGATGTCCTTCCAGAAGTCTCGAAGGAAGAACTCCTTTGGAGAAGTGAAGCGAAAAAATTCGAATGGTCAATGAATTTCATGAGTTTGGTACAACTGCCTGAATCGTGATTCAAGACGTGGCAATCTTGATATTCGTGGAAAACCAGATATTTTTCTAGGTTACTCAGAATCAAAGAAAGAGTATCGTATATGGTTGACTGAAGAAAAACGATGGAATTTCTCATGACGTCAACTTCCTGAGGTATTCTGAACCAGCTCAAATTGAAGTCATTAGCCCTATGAATCCGCTACATGTGGAAGATGTCAAAGAGAGGAAGACTGTTCCGTCGAGGATGTTCCTGAAACCAAAAGTTCTGTAGGTCTCTGTATAAAGAGGTAAAGTTCTGAGGATCCCTGTATAAAGAGGTAAAGTTCTGAGGATCCCTGTATAAAGAGGTAGAGGATGTCCCAAGTTTGTGAGAAACGGGCGCACAATCCAAAAGTTTTACTGTCAAATGGTGAGAAAAATGTAACTAATGGCTTGAACATCATCATTAATAGGGATTTCATTAATGATGATGTGTCGAAACCTTATACCGAGGGATGGTTTGATGCAAAGGTTGTGGAAGTCATCTCAATGCTGTCGAAGCAGGTGTGGACGATTTGTCAAGAGGCCGAAGAACCAGCTGATCATTGGGACCAGGATGGTTCTGCGTAACCAGCCCATTTACTCGCACAAGAAGTTTCACAGAAACCAGGTATACATTTTAATGAAACATTTGTAGCGAGGCTGAGCTACATTATAACATTAGTGGCTCAAGCTGTAAATTGTGGAATGAATTTTCGATATCTCCACATCTCCATTGCCTATCTAAACGGTTCTCTTGACGAGGAAATATATATGGAAGCACCTATATACTTCATTGAGATTCTGGAGAAGATTCTGCGAGGAAAGGAGACGGAGGTTGGATTGCGGCGTTGATGCTAGAAGAATGATCCAGAAAACAGCGTATTGCATTAGAAGAAGAAGTTGTAGGGTTTAAAACAGGCAGGTGAAGCCTGTTAACCTGTTGAACTCCGTTATAACCCGATATGGAGCATTTCCCAAGAAGGCCGATCCATGTGTATGTTAATGCGTAGGGATGATCATGCTTATATTGTAACATATGCAGATGTTCTGTTAATAATGACAAGTAGTATTTCGTATGTAGTATGTAGTAACTACAAAGAAATGTCCATGTATCAACAAGGTTTCTCCAGCTTGTTGATGAAGTTTGGACTGACCGCAATCCTGTGTCAACGCCACTGGAGTGGTGAAGTCCACAGCGAAATGAAGAAACTTTCCTAAAGAGAGTTGGTCGGAGCTCTTACTTATTTGTCAGATCAATCACTGTTATGGAAGGGAGCATTGGAATGTAGCAAAGAGACTTGAGGGTATTGCGGACGCCGACTGGGTAAGATCGCCGTTCGTATTCTGGTTATTCATTCATTTGGAGTGGACCTCCAATTTCTTGGGAATCAAAGATATAGAGATCTGAGGCTTTGTCTTCAAATGAAGCCGAGTACATGGCCATGTCAGAGATTCCGGGCATATACCGGGTGAGTTTTTTAACGTGAAAACTTCAAATATCTCGAGAAATATGACCTCTACGAAAAAATTGTAGGCAAACAAAAAGTAACTATTCCATGAGAGAAATGTGATCGTGGTATACTCAGCCCCCCTACTCCACACTCAGTGGGTGGGGTGGGGGTAACTTTTAAATTTTAAATGGGTACTCCTATTTTTTAATGCAGATTCGAATTGCAGGGCTAAAACTAAGTCAGATTTGTTGGAAACATTTTTTTCGTAGTTGCGATAAAAATCAATTTTATGAATTTTTTTCCAAAATAATGATCGGGCTAATTTTTTTTTCTTGGCGTAGTACACAATTTATTATTACAGATATACCTAGTAATTATTACAGTAAATGTTTTAAATGATACTCGTCGATTTCAATGCATGTATAACTAACATGCGATATACGCGGTCCTTAAAAATGCCCAAAGCAAACACATGGATATTCGTTACCATTGTGTGAGGGAAAAAATTGTGAGGGTACGATACATTTTGCGCACGTAGCGTCAGATTTGCGTTGGCAGATATTTTGACGAATAGCCTGTGTGGACCTAAACATCAGAAGTTCGTTGGGGATGTTGGGGTTATAGAGAGGCATTCCGCTTTCGTTTCAAGGGGAGGTGTTGAGAAGGATGGCGAGTAATCCTTAGCGGATCATGCCGAGCTGCTAAATCCTTTGTAGAGTACAGTCTAGTAGTAACCAATTGGTACCCTTTCGTTGTTATACTTTCATTGCTCTTTTGTATATGTTGCAGTCAAAGCATTCATTTAGTAAATGTATACATTTACTAGCCAATGTATACATTTGCTGTATTGGCTGGAATGTTCACTTTGTCTGCAACATATATACTCAATATATACACTCAATTATCCTGGACCTCGTTAAAAAACGTATATAATATTTATAATTATTTATTTGAGTACGCCCTTTCATATAAAGCTATACCCTCTTGCTATGGTGGCTCGGGACGTACTACCGTATAACATACAAATCATTAGAATGCAATATTTCTCAAAATATGCCAAGCCTACTGATATGTTTGCCCTTACAACAATAATAAAACAAAAACAAAATTCATGGATCTTGACACTGCCAAACATACTCCCGCGTCTTGGTGGGACCAAGTCCTACCTAAACCACTTTACTCTTAATTCTCTGGCAAGATGTATAGTTTATGCACAGCACGTCTTAAAGTTGATTTTTGGGCCATCACCTCCGGGATGCACTTCAATGATTCTACCAAGCGGCGAGTTGAGGGAGAATTTAAGGTGAATGAGGACGATATATACTTCTAGAATATGCAGATACTCGGAAGCCCATCGTTTCCAAAAATGCTGAACCATTTGTTATAACAATTGATATTTTGATAGACGCTTTACAGCAACGTCTACTATATTTTCATAGGGTAAGGCAGTGATTTGGCGACCAATTGTAAAGTGATCAGGGGTTAAACCTAATAGGTCATTAAGGTGATTTGAAAGAATGCTTAAGGAACGAGAATTAACAATCGCTTCAAGTTGACATGTGAGAGTATATAATTCATCAACCGTTAATAGTTGTTCCCCTAGAACGCGTTTTGATGAAATTTTACTGATCGAACTCCTGACTACCAGAGACCCCCAAGGTGACGAGAGTTGGCAGGGATCTACTGCCAGTTAATTCGCTCTATGGCACATGCATATACAATTTCTTCTGCATTCTGTAAGCCTTTTATAATACGTTGCAGCTCATAATATGCGCCTACAAAATTTGTACCATTACCTGACCATATCGTATGGGGTTTGCCTAGGCGTGACATGAAATGTCGAAGTGGCGAAAGAAAGGAGAGTGCTGTTATATCTATAGCTATTTCAATATGCAAAGCATTGGTTGAAAGGCAGATAAATATTACAAATATTTAGATGTTTTGCAGCCTCTTCCCTTTCAATCTTTAATTGTAATTGGCCCATCGTAATCAATTCCAATGACAGAAATAGAGGAGGATGGCGTTATACGTGGTAGTGAACCCATTTTATGCATGAATGTAATATTTTGGATGCCATTGATCTCCTATGAATGGGCCAAAACTCATTGCGGATTGAGTTTGGAAGGAGAGCTGATCCTGCGTGTCCTAGTCTCTCTTGCTCATATCTCATTAACAGGGTAGCGACGCGACGGTCGTGCGTCTCCACCAAATGTGGCGTTCGAGAGGGTTCTGATTTATCAGTGTTTATCTAACTCGCTTAGCTTTTACTTATTACTCATCTAGCTACCGTGATATCTACCGAGGATAAAGTAAATGGTACTTACCACTTGATAACGGACATCTCTAGGTCATATGGAGGCGGCGCAGAGATTGGTGCTGTAATGCTGACGGGCTTCGGCTTACTGGTAGTAGTGTGGGGATGTCTCCGGGTGGCACAATAGGAAGTCACGAATGTTTTTAACATAGCATATATTAATTAGCAGCAAAGCAAAGTTACAACTACAAACGATCACGTCTACTAACTATTCTGCGGTGGTGGCGACTGATCTGCCGATGACGATTTTAACAGCGTGGTGACGAACGGCGAACTGACTATTACCGAACAGTCTGACCAGTGCTTCTGCCCTTAAGTCGTGGGTTTATATACTGATTTCCTTCCATATGAAGATAGGTATTTCTTTGGTTGCCTCGTGGAGCGCGTGGCTGACCCTTGGTATCTGAAGTCACCTACATCTTCGTTTCCGCATATAAGTTTTTAGTAGAGTTTGTATGCAATCTATAAGCTTCTTTGAATTACACTTTCTTGATTTTATTGTTAACGCATTTTTTGGCGTCACCTGTTTTTTCATGTTCCTGTTGTGTATGCGTTTTGGGACAATCAAAATGTTGTTTCCTTTGTTTCCAGTTCAGAGAATTATCCACATTTCCTGTCAGTCACATTAAAATCTAAATCTATTGGACATGTCTAAGTTTCCGAGATATTCTATCTACACGAAGAAATCTCTTGTCTAAACTTCCCAGGAATAATTATCCAAAAATTGTATTGTAAATTCTTAATCAACTTTATCGCATTCGCGAAGGCTGATAAAAATGTGTGATTTTGGAAAAATAATCTGATATTATCAAATGGCTAATTTGAGTTTTATAAGCGTCCAGAGACTCGTAATTGTCTAACATCGGCACGAGATTTGATTAGTTTGAATTGACTGGAAATTGATTCCCTAATTTTACGGACTTTATTTCTTTCGCAAAGCATTCTCCTGGTACCATTTTAATAATTTTCTTTCTAGCTTCAGTTAATTCGTTGACGGAAAATTGAGTCTACTCTCGTATCCTTTCCTTAACCGCCTTAATAATTATAATGACATAAGCTACCGTGTGCAGTAATCGGTGATAATTATAAAATCCACTAAAATCTATAATATTATTGGTTGGCATAATAATATATGTTATATTTCTAATTAGCTTCACTTCAGGGACTTATTTACCTTTACAGAAAGCTGCCAATTTCATTTATGTCTAACCATGCGGCCCTAATGTTAAATAAATGCAAGCTCCATAAGCAGCTTGCGATGCATCTGCAAATTCATGCAAGTCTACACGTGATCTTGTTGTTGAACTTTCCGAATTAATCACACAGTGATGAGGCAATAATTAATTGCATATTGATTTCCTAATTGTAGCTATAATAAACTGTTTTTCAGCTAATCTCATGCTCATCATCTAAGAGCTGCATAATATTCTCAACCTCTTTAATTTCCCAAGCTTTATCCTTGTAATTCATGAGTAAAATTGCAATGATAAGATCGTGTAGGCTGTTTGTATAATATATTGCCCGATACCACCGTACCAAGACGCGTTTTTGTGAAAATGGGTCATTCGGTGGCATTATTTATAGTTTGCCCCGTAAACGAATGGAAGAATAATCCTGCCCCAATTACTATGTCAATTTTTCCGGGGTTATGAAAATACTTGTCAGCTAGCTTAATATTTTCCGGTACTTGTAATTGAGCTGTATTAATTTTACTTAGGGGTAATATGCGGTTTATCTTCTCAATTACTGTACAATTTATATCTGAATAAAATTCTGGAACCTTTGAATATATTCTTATCTTACATGTACCAATTATCGGGATTCCTATGCCACCAAAAGTGCCTTTGTGATACATTGCTGGTACACCTAGACTCTGTTGGGAACCGTTTGGCCTTTCTTAGAAAATAAGAATATTGTGGCTATTATACTTTATGTTTTAAAATGCCAAGTGCCGGTTTATTAGGGGTCTGGATAATTTTGAAACTGTTTGTCAATATTGCGTGAGATGTGAGAAAGTGCAGCCAAGCTATTTGGCTTTGATTGAGCACGTGCGTGGCTGCGTTTCGTCCGGCAATGGATCTCCTACCAACCGGGAACTCTTTAACGCGGACATCGGTGGTCCCAACATGTGCGAGCCAGATGACCAAGGTTTTTGCTAGAAGTTGGTAAGACTTTCTGGGCACATCCTGTGTGAGGTGAGATAGAAAGACTGGTAGGCGGAGTGTGCTCGGATTGGTCCAGGGTAGGTTCTCGAGGTGGAAGATTGTGGGGGAAAGTGTTGTGGGGGTGTGGACCCCAGTCGAAGTTATTGTAAATTTGTGCAAATAAAGTTAGTTTCGATTCGAACTTCGACGTGTCTACTTCTCTCCGCTGCGCGATCATTACAGTCAACGAAACGGGTAGTTTCCGGGCCTGTCTTAAAATAAAAGACCATCGGTGAAAGGTAGGTGAAAATTCTTCTTCTCTTCTTTACGTCAGCGGTTGATGTTGTGACTGAACAGTCGGTTCGCAACAGACTCTGTAGCTTCTTTAGTGATAAGATTTATTTGAGAACCAGCGTCTATCAATACCCTAATAGTTATACTTTCTCCCTTGTTATTCCGTACATCTGCTTATGCAGTTGGTAATAAAGCGATACTTCGTTGATCCTTAATTCTTAGATTGCTATGGCAAGATGTTACCGACTCAGTGGTTTCTTTTCTCTGTGTACTTGTGTCTCTATGAAGCAGGATGTTGTGCTTATCCTTACATATAACAAGGTGGTTTGAAGCATTGTGGCCTGGTCTAAAGCAATTATGGCAAATGTTTAATTCTGTGACCTTCTCAATTCTCAATTCGATGTTTAATCTTTTAAATTAATTGCAATAATACATGGAATGGTTCATCTTACAAAAATAGGATTCTCGCGTATTTGATGCTTTATTGACTTTGAATGAGTGACCCTGCTTTGGTGTTACATTATTATTTATTGTTGGTTGAAACTCATAATTAACTGATTCCAACATATCGGCGCGTAATCGAATAAAGTTCGTAAATTGTTCAAGAGTCGGCAATTCATCCTGTGTTCGTTTACACTCCCATTCTCTAGCAGTCACACTATGCAATTTTTTTGTTAGTCCTAATATCTCGAGAGCTCTTAAATTCAGATTTATTGTGTTTAGTAACTCCCTTAAAATCTTGGGGTTTTCATATTTAATGTACTTCATGCTATATATTGCATTTAAATCATTAAATGCAAGAAGACATTTATTTTCATAGCGTTGGTAATAGTTGGTCCATTCTGAACTACGGCTTTTGCATCACCATGTAAACAACCAAGTAAATAAAGTAACTTTTTCGTATCATTAAGGTTAGCGTTAGCATAAGTTAGCGTTAGCATAAGGGTATCATTAAGGTTTGGGTAAAGAAATTGTTGGCAATTTAATCGAATGATTTATCGGCCCATTAGAACCTGCAGAGTTCAAATGGCCTTTTTCTCCGCTGGCCGTAGCGTGAATAGGTGATTTGTAAGTTTTCTGTGCTTCAATGAATTGTTGTTAAGTTTACCACCCTGTCGTGAGCCTGTAGGAGAGTACCTGAATCCTGGCTATTAATGTAAAGCTTGTGAATATCATCGCGAGTGCATATAAAATCGGTATACAAGACACTAATCGCACGAACATATGCGAATGAATTATCGATAAGTATCGAAAACTAAATTATCGATAAAAGTCGACACTTATCGCTACCGTTACTTTTTTGACATCTCTACGAGCAACTGTTTGTAACTCATTCGAGTGAATAAATGATATTCCATGTGAGTGGTTTGAAATAATACAAACAACCAGCGAGGCCGCAGAAAATAATGCAAAGCGACTGCTAGAACGAGAAGACATGGGTGATAGGAGTCCCTCACAATTCTCGCGGGAAAGGAGGAATCATGCTGGCTCACAAATCAATGAAGCTAGTGGGACGATATGACTGTAGTAGATCGTTTTTGACATCCCTGCATGGCGTCGCCCAATACCATAGAATAATAATAGAGAGAAATTCGGCTCAATGTAAAAAGTGGCGTCGATTTGGGAAGCGAACTGAGAGGGTGCATACATCGAGGCGTGATTCCCCTACTACCCGCTTACTAAAATTTCATTATTATTATTATTATTATTATTAAAGTCACTTTGATTTCTATCTTTCAGTGTCTTTTTTAATAATTTATTTTTTTACTATGCCATCTTTCATTGTAAAACTCACAAGGAGAATATCTCAATTTTTCGCCACGGAATTGAGTGAAACTTTTTGTACGTGTAGTACACTTATAGAAATAATTTGTGTTCACGGGAATTTACGCCGTTTTGAGTCGTTTGCCCAAAAAAATATTTCAAAGTTTGGCCAGTTTTGGTTAGCGTGTTTGCCTGCTGGGTTGAGGGTCGCGGATCCAGATTATGCTTTCGGCTAACCTTTTAATATAAAAATTTTATATTTAACAAAGAATTAGGTAACAATAAATAATACAAAATAATATAATTAATGATATATCTTTTTCTTGAGAAGATTTTGCAACTTCGAATTAACTCTTTCCTTGTCGCGATGTCTTGGCTGACTTTGAGAATATATGTTTATATAAAATTTGGCAATTTAGGATGAAGTTGAATTATATATTTCAGAGCAAGTACTTTGCAATAATTTTTCCTACCCCATTCACACAACTACTATTATACAGTCTTATTTCCCGGGGTCTCCATGGCGCAGTTGGTAGCGCGTTGGGCCGGTGTCCCAAAGGATCGAACCCGGTCGGGGGCTTCAAATTTTCTCTTTTCGTGTTAAATTTCAATTTCAATTAATTACTTCTCCTGTAAATTCATTAAATGTGCTAAATTGATTATATGTTCTTCTTTTATATGTTAATGCTAGTTTGGGGTCGTTCATATAAGACGTTATAATAGTAGTTGTGTGAATGAGGTAGGATAAATTAATGCAAAGTACTTGCTCTCAAATATGTAAAAAAAGTTAACCGCAAAATTCGACCCTCCGGCCAGGACGCAAGCTCGGTAACAACCACGCCACGTAATCAATAAGATAAAGTTTGTTCTTAATGCAATATATACCACGCGAAATTTTGACCTAATTTTTTTGTGGTTTATACCGTTGTAATTTAGATTGACTCCTAAGCACGTGAAAATTTTCACAGTTTCCTTGATTGTTTGTTATTACTCTCATTATTTTAATCCATGTTTCATTCCATTAGTTTTCTGTCTGTTTATCTTGCTAATCAGATATTCAAGTCTTTCTCTAGTTATAATGGCTACGACTCTGCATATGATACTATTTCGTGTTCTCTTGTTTTTATTGTTCCTATGGTATTTTGTAGGATTTCGTTGATTACCATGGTAAAATATCGACAAAGAAGTACAGTTTCTGATGGTCATCGAGAGCGTTTGGCGGGTATTCGTCATGCCGTAGACGACCTTAAAAGCAGGAAGAAGAAGTAGATGTAAAAATGGTGTAAAACAATTTCTCCCACGCGACCACGTTACCGAAATGGTTTTGGTTCCAGCCCGGCGTGAATGTAGAAGGCGTTGTTGCGATGACGTGATCGGAAAGATCGTGATCAACGGAAGGGACGGTTTGCGAGTCACACATTTTAAGAGAGACCTCTGCGTATTAAGAGGAATCTCGTAACTTACCTGCAACTGAACCCAGAGGGAAATTTGAATTGGAGAAGAGTGCATCGACAGAAGATTGCCAAGGTAGTGAGCGTTGCATCTGTCGGCAATGGTATGTCTGAATGAGTTGAAAACGAAAATGTTTTGCCCTTTCGGTCAGGATAAATACAGTTATCTGAATTTACCGTTGCTATTAACAAAGTCAGCGATCTTGGAGGGTGTAAGCGCTGGAAGAAAATCAACCAAATCGGAGTGCGAGAGTTTGTATGAATTATCTCTATGTTTACAATATGTATCCCAGTATACAAAAAGGGCGACAAAAGAGACCCATCAAATTACAGGGGGATAACAATCCTGAACAACATAATGAA